>JAYDZJ010282911.1:0-10765 GCA_034509065.1 Eueides lybia
TTGAGTTAATTAGTGTTAAAAAGAAGTGGGAAACTTAGTTATAGTCAACTTAAGCACAGGTATTTATACTTTAACACTTTTATTTATTAATAACATTAAAATTTCATTAAATCAAATACGAGTTCTTGTTATTTCAAACATTTCATTTTAATTTTTCCCTAAAATCCGAAATTAAGTTTTAGTTTAAGATTCAAATTTTAATAGTTACGTTTATACTAATAAGTAATCAAAGTAGAAATAGTAAAATATTAATTTGGGATTTAATAGTGCTGCTCATTAATCATAATATTTCGAAGTACTGTAATAAAAGTTATCTTTCAATTTATTTGTAAAAATATTAACGAGCTTTAAACCCTAATTAATTTCATCTTTTATCTCCAATTTTAGGGTTCTTAAAACTTCAATTCAGCTGAACTAAACAAAAAAAGTAATTCGAATATTACAAATAATTAAAATGTTGTTAATATGATTTTGTTCTCATGATATCTGCAAATTAAAATATATTTTTCTCACTTCACATTGTATCCTATTCATATTGAAACCTAGTGTTGAGACACTTCGTTTCCATTAGGAGTCCCTCGTTTCCCACCTTCTACTCTTCTTTTTTCTCGAAGGAGAAGCATGTTGTTGGCCCTGTTGGCCTCTATAGCGTCACCGGACTTGGAGAGGCTGAGCTAAAAGAGCTCTTTTACAGAGTCTATTTTAATATCTCTATGGAGATATATGTTACCGTAGTACACCACGGCGTACCGGTGTCTATGCGCTAGTATCGGTTTTGAAGGATTTGTAATATTCTTAGGTCAGTCAGTGCGAACACAACACTGGCGTAGGTCTGATGCATGTCTTGTAGTGATGGACCTTGTTTCTAAATGAGAATTTGCTTTTAGAGCAGATTAATGGGTACAGGCGACTGATGACAAATCCTGTTTAGTAGTGGACGTAGTTAATGTTTGCCGTTTGTTTGCAGTTTGCCTAAACGCCATTTGTAATCGATCGGTTATGTCGCCTGGATGCGTTAAGAAGCGTAGATTGCAGTTTTATCCACGAATGGGCAAGGTTGTGCATCAGGTTTTAGGGATGTCTTGTATATACAGGTTATACAGAAGCGGGGAGGAGATTGAGCCTTGAGGGACTCCGGGTCTAATCAGCCTACTAAAGGATAATGTGCCTTCGATCCTGTAGCGAAAGGAGCTGTTTTAATATGTAGTCTCGTAATATGTATACGAACCTGTCTGGTACAATTGTTGGTAGAAGTTTGAGAATCAAGTCGTTGTGCCAGACTATCAAATACTTTGCCGCCGAAGTCAACCTTCTGGATCGAGTCAGCAGGTATTCCGTGAGAAGGTGCACTTGATGAACGCACTACAGTGCTTGGCTTGAAAGCTCAATTCTTTGGGCGGGATGATGTTATTTGCCGCTGTTACAGCCTGAAGCCAAACGACGATTATTCCACCTTCATCTGAATTCTTAAAGCATTACAATTAGTGACACTAAACACCAAATTTTACCTGGTGACCAGAGCGAGAAAATGAAAATATCAATACCTTAAATCTTCGATAACACATTACGTATGAAACTAGAGGTAGGTCACGTAAAAAGCATGAGGATCCCCCGGAGGGTATATATGTAAAAGTTGTAGAAGTTGTAGACGAGGCGAAATGCCGAGATCGTAGCGTTAGCGGTCCGTTCTCTCTAGGGAACTAGCGAGAAGCTAAAAAAAGGTAATATCATTAGCACGTGTGTATTTTGATTTTATTTTTTAGTAGTAGCTGTTTACATTGGCGTTTACTCATAACTGATTCACTCTTAGCACAATTTGAAAAATCATTATAAAACAAAAAAAATAATTCAACCTAAATACAAAATGCCGTAGCCGAATCTTAATATATTTTTTGGTGCGGCTTTAAAATATTTTACCCAGTATGTTCTACCCGTAAAAAAAAATGCAGACACTCCGGCCGGGTGTAGCTATTTTTTTCAACTTAGAAAAAGAAATTTTAGTGTTACAACACCTCGTTCGCTCCACTGTCTGCTTAAAGAGTTTGAGTCTGAAACACAGTACTGAATGACGGTTGAAAGCTCAACACTATACTTTTTTACCATGCTGTATGCAGCTAAAAATGCAAATAATATAAATATAATTATCCATTTGAATGATCTGAATATGGTCTACAATACAGATCTGGACGTGGTAGTCCTACGTAAGCGCAAGAAAAAAAATGTCAGACGATACTTTACATCATTAGATAAAACCAAGTAAATCTTTGTTTTATTTTGAATCTGGTTCTCGATTTCTTCTCAATTATCTGCAAGCGAAATAAAATTTTAGTATAATTTTAATGCAACCAAAACATTAATATCTACGTTAATATTAAGTAAGTTATAAATAAAGTAAGTTAATAAAAGCCATTGTTCTTTTGACCAATTTTATAGAATATTTTCGGATGGCATAATTTAATTAATTAACTCATGTATAAATTTCAGCGAAGTATAAAGCTTGAAATATACAAAGGTGTTTTCAATATTATTTGTTACAACTTAATATATTGAAGCTTTCAATACACAAAATTTGTTTGCATTGGGTTTTTCAACGTATTCTTAATATAGATACTCAATTTATTTATTACTATTTATATTATATTGCATAGTAAAATTAATAATACGGCCGAAAGTGCAGAACGGGACAGAGTGTCTCAACACTAGGTCCCAAATTCCATCTGCCTACCCTGCCATGTGCGGGATACAGCCTGAAGCTGAGTGAGTGAGTAAATTTATTAATGAGTTTGTGGTATACAAACTCATTAATAAATTTACTCACTATTATATTGACGTAAAAGAAATACACTATCTACCATAAATTTATATATATAAATAATCGTATAGCTTACACTATAAATAGTTTCTAATTGTTAAATTAAGCAATTTTTTTATAATTAACGTTTAAATGTCATGTAATGAAATACACTTGAACGCAAAAAATACTTTAAGTTTACTGACGGGACTTTTAAAATTCAATACAAAAAATATAAAATTACACAACTTATATTTATATTTATACTTATGCCATTATATTTCAAAGTTAATTAACTAAACAATGTTGTGAAAAGCTGATCTTTATTTTATAAAATATAAAAACATTACAACATAGCTTCCCGCTGTGTGTAACTCTAACGTGAGAACGTTCCTCATATTTCGCTATTGCGTGGCATTGCGTCAATCGTGGCGGATCTCAATGCTGTGTTTTGCCTTATTAGCGTTAGTGAAGAAATAAAAATATCAAATATTTTGTTTCCACACGTGGGAATCAAACCAACAAACGACACTTCGTTTTTCCCCTGCGCCATCATAGGCTTCAAAATAATAATTATTAAAAAATAGTCAATTATTCATTATTAAAGTAACATCGTTTGCAGAGGCAATTGTTTTTGTAGATTTCTTTGGCATTAAGGGTGACAAGACGTGTCACTATAAAACATTTAATAATAATCAATTTTGCAGTCGATTAATTTGTATTATTTAACTTAATTTTTATAATATATAATAACTAATAATAATACCTGTTGGTATAAAATATAATAAAATAAAACATGTATAGTCAGATGCTCTACTAATTTATCACGACGACGGCCTAAATCCTTATTATTATATTGTATTTTTTTAATTAACTCTATTATATACAATTAACACTTATATATACTTTCAGCGCACAGACGAATGAGAACGGTGACAAATTACTTCCTCGTTAACCTATCGTTCGCTGACTTGATGATGGCGTCACTCAATTGCCTCTTCAACTTCATATATATGCTCCACAGGTAAGTCCACTGAAACTTTAGCTAACTTAATTTGTTGTGTAACCTGAAATGAAACTATATATACCTACAAATTAGAACTGAACTTCAGAATGGGGCATTCCATGCATATTTTTATTTAAATAATCAGATACCAGCGATGTTTCAGTGTTACATTTTTTTAATTTAGAATTTATTTTTTATTTAATTAATTAAAAATAACAAATTAAATGTCTGTCTTGTCTGTCTTATGATCGAAACGAAGATATTGATGAAAATAGACGTGTTCTGAAAAGCAGATTTGCTTCTGCAGTAACACTGAAACATCGCTAGTATCAGATTATTTAAATAAAAAAAATTGCCAGTGAGTTTTAAAAACTGGTCGCCGCCAGAAGCCAGCGGCTAGCCACCCGCTAGCCGCTGCCTAGCGCGGTCGCCACCGTTCGGCATTATAACTGCTCTAGCTCCTAAACTGCTTTCGGGCCCGTTATGAAACTTTGGTATAGATTATATGTTTACCAAGATCTATTGGTAAAACAAAAATTAAGAAAAATAAACGGGTCCAACTTTGAAAAAAATCAATTTAAAAAACAAAAAAACTATTATTTTTTTAACTATTACTAATATTTTTTTTTTAGTTTTCAAAAACGCCACTAGAAAGCTCATTAAGTCGAGTATATATTTAATTAGTTAGTTTATTCGATTATAAATCTTTGAAACTTAGTTTTTTCGTTTGAAATAATCAATACGCTATAGTTTGTTAAAACTTCAATGACCTACAACTTATTAACTATACATAGTATTTCAAAAATATTATATATCTAGCTCGAGGACATAAATACCAATAACATATTTAAATATTACTAAAATCGGAAACATCCATAATTTTTAGCTGCTCGCCTGACGTGGAATGCCCCGAATTTCATTTAGTAACTGCTCATCAAACAAAAAATGTCAATCGACAGTCTGGTTGTTTTGACAAATTATGTTTTTTTTAGATTAATATATAATTCAAGTTACACATAAAAAAATATAATCGAACTGGAGAAAATTATAAGCTCGAACCAAGGTCATCTGGTTGTAAGACTGCTCGATTCTGACTATAATACATTCTTAGCCTTTAGAAGTTAAGCCTTTATAAGAATATTATGTATTTATATTATAAGCAAATAAATAAAATGGTTTTATAATTGATTACTTTCTGCGTCCATCAAAGATGTTCGAACAAAAGGTATTTTTATTATTTTTTTAATATTAGTATGTGCATGCATGTGCCTTTCATTCTCTTATCTTAAAAGGAAGAACATATAACAGCAAAAGCTCTTTTGAAAGTGAATAATAATAAAAATTTGTACCAATGTCAGTATTGTAGATCCATGGGAAGAATAAGTGACATATTTTTTTTTAAGAAATGAGCTACGTTTACAAGTAGCTGATTTATGTTTAATATACAATGTAAATTTGCTTTTTCTGCAATCTGCTTACTGATACTGCAAGTTGTTAATTCTTGCTAAATTTCATAATTATAGATATTTTTCCAGCTTCTCGCTGAATACTGCATACGCGAGGGAAGGCAGAGGAAACTCAGGAACCTAGTGTTAAGACACTCCGTTCTATTCACCATCTCAGGTTAATTGTAGGTTTACCGGAAATATCCTGTAGATTTTGAGTCCGCCGCGAATTTCATACAAAAACCACTAAAAAGAAACATTAAATATAATGTAATATTTCGATTGCGTTGACTTAGACGTTTGACTTAGAGGAAGGTGCTCCAATGAACCATAATCTATTAATATCATCAATCAATAACAACCGCAGTATGATAATATTTTATGTCTTGTTAAGATATTCCGTTTCTGTTAAGATAATTTCTATTCCCTATTTTTCACTGTATTTGAGGTAGTGCGACCTAAGCCGCGGAACTCAACGCCGTGCCACACTTTATTGTCAGAATGAAAATAAATGAAAATATTAAATATTTCATTACTTCGAACGGGGATTAAACCCACAACCTGTAGAATTTACAGTCGCACATTTAGGGCACAAGTATACACCCAAACAGGTCTTCTTATTTTAATTTTTATTTTCATGGCAAAAATCTTAGTGCTATGAATATAAAGTTTTTACGTGAATATCGTTATAATTAACAACGCGTTAAATTTAAACAAATTAATACTAAAAAAGGAGTTTTAGGTCTCCGTCTATTTTGTGTCGTTTCAATTAAGTAAGACCTCTCTCGCTTTCACTTTGTTAAATTAAAATATGGATAGGAATTCGTAACGGCATTATTTCTTAATATATTTTAAAGTCGGTAGGTGTCGCCTTAAACTTTTGAAGGAGGTCAAAAGTTAATACATTTAAGTTCCTAACTTTAACCTTCTTCAAAAGACTGACTGGCTTTAATTAGAAATGAATCTTTTATATAATTATTATTTTAGATATTACAAACTCAGGTGGGCTCCGTCTTTTGTTACGTAAACAATTTTTTTCATTAATTATTTATTAATATCTTACTAATATTACTATCTTACTACTATTACTAATATTATAAATGCGAAAGTTTGGATTTTGTTACTCTTTTACGCAAATAATACTAAACCGATTACGATCAAATTTTGTATATAGGTAACTGAAAACCCAGAATAACACATAGGCTCCTTTTTTTCCCGGAGTTCCCGCGAGATTGATTCCTAATTGATAGAATCAATGCTCAAATGCTCACGTGTTCTTATGTTGATAATATTGTTACGTCATGATAGCGTTTCTTCGTGGACGAATTCGCGGTTGGCCTCTAGGTATAGAATATTATTTTATACACTATTTAAACTATACTTTTGTGACAATAAGCCTCCTTATACTCGTATCTTTATAGACACAGTTTTTGTTGGAAATAGTAAAAATATCGTATTTGTGGGTGACTTTCATAAAGTATACGATATAACGATGTTCGGGTGTTAATTTATTATTAAAGCAAATTCACGCCTTTTTACAACGTTGCAGAGGCGACATAGAGGCAATTGCTTTTTAGATTTGTTTGGTATCGTGCGCCACATTTTTGAGTAGTAATGTAATAAAAACCGGTCAAGTGTGAGTATTATTCGCCAATTGAGGTACCGGTTCCACACACACTCATGAAGGTTTCAGTAGTCGTGTATTTAAGATAAAATAGACTTGAAATAACTGGTATACGGTTAGTCGCCAGTTTTTAATTTAAATTAATTTGACCAACTAATTTACTAATTGGGCTAGAAATTAAAAAAAAAACACAAACATGTTGCACAAATTTAATAGTGTTGGCAACTCTGTGAAAATCCTAAACATTGGAACTGAACTGTTAGAACTGAACGTTGTGAACAACATATAAAAAGAACATTTTCTTGGAGGTAAAAATCATGGCTACCCCAAGTTTACGGACTATTCATTATTTACGACAGACCCTGTATATAAAACGAATTCCTCTAATTGTTTAAGATCTTTGTAACAATGTACGAGTAAGTACAGTTAATAGTCTTAGTAGCTTTAAAGTCAAATGTTACTAGTAATTTTTTACATTTTGTTTACATTCTTGTTTTTTTCCACATTAATCAGGGTAAACAAATGAAAGGAAGTGTTAAGCTTCCGTTTACCATTTTTCGACCTTTTTGCAAGACATGCCATTAAGCCATATATATCAAAGCTGAAAAAGGTAAACAAGACATGTAAATATGGCCTCATAAATAAAAGTGACATACTAAATAATATATATAATTATAAAATATACTATTTTATATAATTTATATTAAAAAAATTAGCGCTTTATTGCATGATCAAGATACACAGATCATTGGATTCCCAATGATTCAAACGGCTATACGTTATAATATGTAATTAAATGTTTCAAGCTGATAGAGGGGTGCAGAAACCAAGAGATGAGTAGAGCTTTAGGTAGAACTTGGGTTCAATCTCTATAAAACACAGCTTTGGCTTACTTCTACTTTAAAAACTTGATTTGGTTAAACCTTGTTGAAGTACTGTCTCGCTCAACCAGCTTATTTGAGACTAACTTGGCCCTATTTTACAGATAATCGCGATATTGACAGTTACTTGAAACGATATACCCTAATGCACTGATGCTGGCCACAGCTTTAAGAAAAGTTTTCTGGAACATTGTTGACACAACATATGGGTATTTTCATTGTAGTTAACGCACCAACTTGTATGTTCTTCGAGTTAAATTAGTTTCAACCAGGTTTCTTTTAACCCACCGCAAGTTTATCGCTGCATTGGTATGCATTTTTCTGAGAAAGACTTGCCCAACCGGAGTATACGGCGTCCACAGTATCATATGCAAAGCACTGTATGATATCCTCTGATATGATATTGATATGCAGCATGTAAAAAGATCGTAGGGAACAAAACGCCTTGGGGGACGCCAGTGTACACTGCCAGTGCCAGTGTATTTGGAGCAGAAATCGTTGACAGCGACGTTGGTGCTGAAAAAACTGGCGATCCACTTGAATAATTACTCGGAAAGCTAGTACGATGGAAGTTTCGCGAGGAGTGTACCGTACCACACTCGATTGAAGATCTTATTTAACTGCCAGACCTTCTCCCTTGCTATCAATAGTCATAGCCCAGCGGTGGGTTAGGTAAATCAAACGATTACAAGTTGTTTTCAATCGGTGATTTTGCTAATAAACCGAGTGCTGGCTATTTATAATGTTGTCAATGACTTTAAAAAGCAGGGCAGGCAAATGGCCAGTAGTTAGTTGTATAGGAACCATTATCTTTTTTTCGAGATCAGGTGGATAAGAGTGCTTTTAACACCAGCTCAGGCACTCATCAACGTAGCACTAAAAGAGAGATTTCATCTGATCCGCTCGACTAGTAGATATCCAAAGACAGAAGATTCATGGCTTGTAAAATGAGCCCTTTCACCAATTCATATTGTATATCGTGAAATGATATATCGGCAGGTTATTAATAATCTTATTAAAATGAAGAATAATATGGCCTAATATTATTTTTAACAGAAAAAGAAATAAGACATTATTTTTATGAAGGATGTTAAACTGTAGCAACTTTCATTATAAATGGACCGTCTTATATGTTTGAGAAAATTGAGTTGTTATGTGATTCAAGAAATGTTTATATAAATAATATATATTAAAATATATTTTAGTTGAAGACCTGTTAATTTATGGTAATTTTAGGTCAAAGTAAACTTGCTGCTGACTAAATCAAAACAGAACAAGAAGGAGAACATATTAAGACCGGTCTCCGGTCCCTATTTTCCTTGTAATTTTCGATACACTGCGTGTATAGTGACGAAATCACAGCATAATATTGAATTTTTGAGCACGAATCTTATCCAGCGCTATATCGTTGCGCTACGACAGTCTAGAATTACATTATTACTTAGCTTCACGCTCGCATATGCAAATGCAGATAGTGTAGGCAGAGGTAACTTGAGAAACTAGTGATAACACACTACCGCCGAATTTGGAGCATTTGGTTGTTGAGTGACAGAATTTAACGCCGCGCTGTGTCTTATCTATTACCATCTCTGAATAAATAGACTGCAGATATTATAATGTAAAAAAAAGAAATTATATCTTTCATATGGTACGTGACACAACTGCTGGACGAGGCCACTTTTAGTAAAGCTATTAATTTTATTAGCGACCCATGCACGGTTTTGTCTACATTAGTTTGCTATATTGTAGCCAAATTAACCAATATCTTTATATATCGTAGCTTCTTTTGTTATTCAGAATCTGTAATCTGAATCGTAGCTTCTTTTGTTATTCTGAAGTATAAGCCAGCTATATTGCCCAAAAATTTTATTCTAATCCGTTTTGTAGTATTTTTTCAGTGATATTGGAACAAACATACATTTTCACAAACTTCTATATTTGTATTATTAGTAGGATTATATTGTGTCCACTTTGTATGTCGTTGAAAAAAGGTATAACCTAGGACAAAATACTAACGTAGTTCAGAGGGTTAAAGTTTCAAGGTCTCACTGAAACCCGACGTCGGTCCAGATTGTTGTTTAGCGTCGCTATAAAAACATTATATTCGTTTGAGGCCTGTCGTGGCGTAGGGGCACGTACAAATTTTTATACGTTCTTTTTTTTAAAACTTTAAAAATAGTAGAAATAAATATTTAATGTTTTCATTTCTTCGCTCTGGTAACAAAGCTGTTAAAATACAATGTAAGAAATTTATATATTAAATCTGGCCACATATTTTAGTTAGACAGACTATATAATATTATAATTTTAAAATAGTTCTATTGGTTACTCTATTGTTTTTTTCTTGTCTATAAATAGGGTGCTCTATTATTTTTGATATGATAATACGATGTGTCATTTTCTAAATAACAACCACTATATTTACAATAAAATATTGTTCCTTTTTAAATTCTAACAAAAGCGCGGTGTTGAGTTCCGCCACTCAATACGCAATGCCCCAAAGTTAGCAAGTGACGAATGAAACGGAATATTTTAACACTAGGTCCCAAGTTTCCTCTGCCTATCATGCCATGTGTAGGATACAGAATAAAGCTGAGTCGAGTGAGAAGAGAAAATATATACATTCAACTTCTTCAAGGTCAATGGGTGCCATCAATATCTTAATATTAACAAATATACTTAAATAAGCATAGAAATAAAATATATTTAAATTATATGACGGCTGCCATGAAATAAATTAGAATGTAGTGGTTTCTATAAAACTACGTACTAGTTCATTTTATGGCAGCCGTCGACGGATTTTCTTGCGTATTTTATAAATTACATAGGGAGCTGAATACCTGTGTTAATCTTCGAGAATCAAATAGGTACGATAAAATATATCAATAAATTTATTTTTTCTTTTCAATATAATCATCCTTAAGACTAATACATTTATTCAATCTATGAATTAATTTTTTTAAACCATCGAAAAAATATTTTTTGTCTTTGGCCTCAAAATGCACCGAAATTGCCTCC
>JAYDZJ010284320.1:0-10688 GCA_034509065.1 Eueides lybia
CAAAAACACATAAACAAATGCACCTACAGATAGATGATATTAATTATTTATAGAACTAAAGTGATCGAGTGACAAGATTATAGTATTATCATCGACACACGATGGCGAATGACGATCAATGTCAAACAAACATAACTTACAAGGTTAATAAGTAAATTAGTCATCGCCTGTAGCTTTGTTTGTGTTGACTACAATAAAATAAGATGCTACCTTACACTCTCAAAACTACTTTACTTCACTTACTTAAATGCTAAAAGTTAATGCCAGTTGTACCATCTACAATTCAGATAATTGGATAAAAAATCTCAGAGTTTATATATAATGGCAAAGAAAATTAAGTTTGGTAACGAGGCAAAACGCCGCATTGAGCTCCGCCACTCAACACACAATGCCTCAAATTCAGCGGAAAGTGGGTAACGGAAGTGGAACAGAGTGTCTTAACACTAGGTTCCCAAGTTCCCTCTGCCTAGCTTGAAGCTGAGAGAGAGTAACATTTGACATTAGCGTCACGTGGTATAGTACATGGGGCTGTACCCGTGAACCTAGTGTAAAAACACTCCGTTCTCATTAAGACACTTCCGTTTCACACTTTCCACCGAATCCTTGGCGCATTACGTATTCAATGACAAAAATCAACGCGTTTTGCCTATACTACGATATAATATCCTTAAAAGCATGTTAGGTGTATTTACGTCACTTTCGCACTTTAAATTTCACACGTCCAGACACAATTTCCTTTTTGTGTTTACCTGCAAAAAAAAGAACACATACATTAAACACTTAATTGGTCATAAAACTTACTCAAGAACTACCGCAAGAAACTAGGCTTTGGATTAAAAAACCGCATCGAAATCGATTTATTACTTTAGGAGCTACAGACAGACACACAGACAGGATAAACACACACCTATTTTCATATCGGAGGTTAGGAATAAAATAAAAACCAATACAAAACAATGATAGCAAAGTCGCCTCACTTACTGGCGGTGACTGGTGAATGGAACAGTAATCACGACACATGAAGCACCCTACAATGTACAAGGACCTCTCCTTATGGATATATAAAACTTACAGGGTAGAATATAATTAAAACAAGGCTTTCGATTAACAGAACCACACACAAAAAAAATAAACCTACAGAGATGCTAACAACATAAATAAGTTGTAACAAGCGTATAAAAATTGCGACGAAGCTTGGAGAGAACGACGGTTTTTAAGAGGCGCGGGTTCAAATCCTGCTTCGTTCAAATTTTTATACGTTTTTAAATTTAGTATTTTTCTTTCCTAAGTGTGGAATAACACTTTAAAATAATAAAAATATGAAATGAACCTATCATTTATTCAGGAGCTACGTTACCACAGATAGATAGACAGGTCAAACTTATAACACCCTCTTAATGAGTGAATGGTAAAAAAAGCTATATATGATATTGCAAAATTTCTCCAAGCGAGGAACAAAATATCAATATCCATATGAAATATTTGTTAAAACAAAGATGTAAACTAATCGCTGCCTATAAAATATTACCCACAATCTATTTATCTATTTATCACAATACTAGAGGCCGCCCGCGACTTCGTCCGCGTGGAAACTTAATCATAAGGTAACAATATTATCAGCGTAGGGAATCTTGCGGGCACTCCCAGATAAAAAGTAGCCTATCTGTTATTCTGGGCCTTCAACTACATACATACCAAATTTGATCGTAATCGGTTCAGTAGTATTTGCGTGAAAGAGTAACAAACATCAATACATACATCCAAACTTTCGCATTTATAATATTAGAAGATAAAAGTTCCGTTCGTCGAAGCGTTTGTGCACTCTTACGCTTATCCGATTTCAATGCAGTTTTCCCTAATTTTTCCTAAATATTTTTTGTATATAACTTGTTTGTTTTAGTTCAATTTAAATTCAAATATTGTATTAAAAATAAGGTACTAATACGCCTCATTTTCTATACTTATAGTTTGTTGTTTGAGGCACAGCGTAGCGGAAGTCAACGCCGCGCTTTGCCTTGTTACCATTTCATTTCTTTTAGTTTATAAAAAAACAAATTTATATATTACCTCCCTACGCAGACAAAGTCACAGACCACAGCTTGTTCATAATAAAATACCACACCAGAGCGTAATAAAACACATTTTCGTTTCATTCATTATTGAAACGCAAACCAGAAACGGCGGCGGAGACGTCTGCCTCATTCAATATTCATGACACCGGAGACCCGACAATCCTTAGAAATGTTATGCTACGAGTGTAATACTATATACACTGTTATGACATTCTTTTTTTGTAACTTCACGCTGAATCCCGCTTATAGCAGGGTGGGCAAAGGGAACCTTGTGTTAAGTCACCCCGTAACCTCCACGCAACGCCCAATTTTCGAGACATTGTGTTGGGCGACAGATCTTAACGCTGTGCTTTGTCTTGTTGCCAGAACGAAATAGAAAATAAAAAATAGCTGAGTCCCCCGGATAAAGATTGAACATGGTTATCAAAGTTTTGTACAGAACTTCCGTTTACGACAATAATAATGTAGTAAAATGTAATACGTGAACCCCAATCGTAGGCAACAAAAGAAATCTTTTCGTCGGCTTAGAGAGTAAACCTGCTAACAGCCTATTAAGAAAATACTCAAGAAAAGCAAAAGACAGTATTAAATAAACTATGAATATACATACGTATATTATGAGAAGAATTTTACTGTTTAATAACGGAAATAAATTTTTATTCTCTACTACATTATATAAAACAAAGGTCGATTTGATGTGTAAAATATAAAAATGGACGAGTACATAACCACGAAAAAGTATGTAGAAGTTTACTGAGGATTGACAATTAAGATTTTTTTTTATTATTTATTAGAAAGCTAGCATTGCACACTGAGATTACATCGGTAAACAAATATTTGATACATACTGTATCAATTAAAGATTATTAAAACATTACATATATTGAATTGTTTCTCACGACTTCGCCAAAAACGAAAAAGATGAAATTTAATAACAAAAACGTTCTAATCAACCAAATATTATGATATTAATACGAAAAATGTACAATACAAAAGTTGCTAAAATTAAAACTCTTGAAATAAAAAATAATAATATTAATAAAAAATAAAGAAAATATACAAGCCTGTTCCCGAGATTATCCTTTTCAACCAAACAAACTCATCAGCTTTATTTTATCAACAATCAATAATATGCGAATCAATTCTATGTATAAACTTAATAAATAAAAATATATTTTAAAAGGCTTATTTAAGGCCTCGCTCAGGGGAGTGACTATACAGGCGACAGGTTGTGGGTTCGATCCCCACTCGAGTAGATCACATAATTGATATTTTCAATTGAAATACTTAATGTTCTCATTTGTTCGCTCTAGCAACAAGGCAAAGTTAAATTCCGTCACTCAACACGCATTGCCTCAAATTTGGTGGAAAGTGGGGAACAGAACGGAGTGTCTTAACACTAGGTTCCCAAGTTCCCTCTGCCTACCCTGCCATGTGCGGGATACAGCGTGAAGCTAAGTAAATATATATTAAAAGAAAACTACTTGTGTCTAGATCTAGAACATTTACAATTCATAGTACCACTGGGCACCGACTGCCGGGTTATACAAACATTTGAACGTCGCTCCAGACTTTATTACATTTCAACTATTTAATCATTGATGTCAGCTGTGGCCACAGAGGCACAAGTGTGCTACTGTAAACGAGACGGGTCTTGGGTTCGATAAATTAAATATTTAATAGTTTTAAATTAAAAATTAAATATTGAATATTTTTTTATTCAAATCGGTTGAAAAAATTAATCAATTAAAAATATTAAATTTGACAAAATTACTATATTTTTTTTATTTATTTAGCTGAAATTTCCGTTTCAATGTATAGATATTACCTTAAAAGCGATAACGTTATTAGAACCAAAAAGTCGCTAAAATTAATAAACAAAATAGTTTGATTTCAGGTGAAGCCGCGGACGGGTCGCTAGTCAACAACAAATCTACATACTACATATGGAGATGCGCATCGCATTCAATATTCATAACACCCGCCTGCCAGACTCCGACAGGCTATTACTTCCCACTGACATGTGACTGCAACTTGCAATAATTTGCGTTACCAAAGTGTTTTTTGCTCCACACTGTATTCCGCATAGAGCGGAGTACGTTGAAAGAATTTACCTATCTACATATTAATTCACTCTGTTCCCAGCTTATTTCAAAATCTTGCGTTTTGAATAGCGTAAATTAACACCGCACCTTTACCAGCGCGGCGAAATGAAAATAATACACTCTCCTGAGTTCAAATCGAAACTACAAAGGTCGCTGTTACGATCAGACACTGCTGCTGTGCCATGACGGCCTCAGGGTCTGTTTCAGTCTAATAAAACAAATGCACCATCAGCAATGTATGCAAGGGAAACTTGGAAACCTAGTGTTAAGATCAATCTCAATAAGACACTTCCGTTCCCAACTGTTCAGTGAATTTGAGGCATTGCGTGTTAAGCATGAAGAATTGAAAATAAAATATTTCCTCAAGCGGAGCCTACAACCTCTCACGTTTACAATTGCATGCTTGTGTCCTTACGCCACGACACGCCTAATATGAGTGTATATTAAATATAATTTCTTTTAGCTTCACGCTGTAGCAAAAGTACAAAGCACAAAGTACAAAGCAGGGTAGGCAGAGGAAACCCAGGTCCTAGTGTTGAGACACTTCGTTCCACTTCCGTTACCCACTTTCCGCCGAATTTGAGGAACTCAACGCAGCGCTTTTGACTTATTACCAGAGCGTAGAAATGAAACATTAAATATTTAAATAGAAAATATTAAATATCGAACCCAGAACCTGTCGGTTACACGCTTGTGCCGCTGCGCCACGACAGGTCTCTTTATTTTCTATGTATATATATATATATATGTACACATAAAAAATAAATATATATTTTACAGTTTCTACAATATAAATAAATATAGCTATTAAAAAACATTACAGTACTTTAATCGCCATTATAAAATGCAACCCAGTAACATTACCACTAATAATTCAAACACAAAAAAGATTTTTTACGTTTCCATAAAATTCTAGTGACGTGTTGAAATCCACAGGCATTGGCGTGCAGGCACGCTAATAGGCGAGGGAGGGTCTACGGTCTACCCAGAATAAACTTCAACTTGGGCATTAGTAAATTGTATTGCGTTTTGATAGGGAACTTTTAAATGGAGCTTTAATTAATTGACGTACAATCTCTAAATATGCTTTTAGGGGTCCGTATGTGAAAACGAATAGTTATGAGATTATGTTTTTGTCTATATCCTTTTGGTCAAGCGTGTGAATGTAAATACGACGGGTTGTGGGTTCGTTTCGCACTCAAAGAAGTCAATATTTTAAATATTTTAAAATGAAATATTGAATATTTTCATTTCTTCGCTCTGGTGACAAGGAAAAGCGCGCCCTTCAAGTCCGCCGCTCAACACGCAATGCCTTCAATTCGGCGAAAAATGGGGAACTAAATGGAGTGCTTTAATACTAGGTTTCTAGATTCTCTTTGCCAGCCCTGCGATATGCGGGATACAGTGTAAAGCTAAAAAAAACTTGAGATTGCTTTGATCAAGTGTGTAAATCAACTCAATCAAAAGATACAATAAATTAACATACATTACAAACTTTACAAATGTAGTTAATTTCGCTCAAAATAAGTACATACGCACTTAATCTTAAGCCCACTTAACAGCATAATCAAAACCTATACGGTATTAACTGAAGGCTTCAATAGGAAAAATAAAATCCTCAATTAACGAGTCCCTGTTCACACTTAACCAATAACCACGTTAACATTAATTCATTCTCTTCCTTCTAAAAGATAAAACAAACAAACAAACAAACACACAAAAAAACAAACAAACACAATCAACAAAACAAAAACAAACAACTCTATTTAAAACGTTAACAAGCACATATAAATTTAGCGACAGTAAATAAGCTACTGTACTCCAGCGGTTTGGTTTGGCACACCCACTGACATAATTAGACGACGCGCCCCGCACCACTGGGTTCACCTAAATAACAATTCGGTAGAAACTCACGGAAACTCGTTTATTATACCTACAATTATTTACAATAGCAGCTTGAAATACCTACAAGTGTATCAATCAGGTAAAAAATACCATTCTTGAAAAAAATCCTTCTCAGATTTGATACAATAAGTTTATGTACGGTTGTAAATTATGTAATATTATCTATACTTGTAATACTTCTTATCTATACTTATAATTAGTCTGTAAGTGACTACTATTTATATTATGAAGTATTTCGATCGACAACATTCTTGAATTATAAATTCTTCCATAAGACTTAAACGAGATAACTTTTTTAGAACAAGAAAGTAAAACATTTAGATTACTAAATATAATAATGTTGTTCAAGGGAACGAAGCCCATGGCATTCTTTTTTGCCAAACGATAATTCTAACGAGTTAAGGTCTGTCTGGCGCGTGTTCGATCCCCACTCGAGAATAAGAAATAATTTATATTTTCTATTTCAATATTTAGTGTTTCATTTCTTCCCCTGACTTTGCCTTATTACCAGACAATAAGGCAAAGTCATATTCAGTAGTCAGAGCGCTTGGAAGGTTTCCAAGAGGCGGGGGTTCAAATCCCGCTACGTTAAAATTACATTTTTAAATTTAGTACTTTTCCTAAGGGTGGCCACCCCATAATACTTTACATATAGTAAAAAACAATATTTAATTCCTCCGCGTGGGAATCGAACTCACAAACATCGCGTTAAAGTAAGCATCTATTGACTTCACATAGTAACTTTTAAATATGTACGTAATATTCATAACAGTATTCACATACGTATGTAAAAATGCTATAACTTCCGTTTCAATACATGTATTCCGTAATGATTTGCGTGCGAAAGTTCCGCTTGAACAGACACGCTATATGGCCCTAACTCTATGAAACATGTGAAGGTAACATTACCTTATATATTACAAACTATATATTCAATTATGTAAATTAATTTAAAATTTATATGATTTGATATATAATGTTAGGAAAAGAACTGTACTTTTCCTATAGAATATAGTTTTATTCATAAGTAACCACTCCACAGTAGAATAGTTGAGAAAACAAAAAGATTAGGTACTTACTAATAGTATGAATGTGAAAGTTTGTGATTGTATGGATGTTTGTTACACTTTCACGTAAAAACTACTGAACGGATTTAAAAGAAACTTTAATATAGCTTATATATCAGAATACCACATAGTCTATATTTTATGTGAAGATTTGGTACACTTTTCTATAATATAACAATAAGTTTAAGCGGGCGAAGTCGCGAGCTACCTGCTACCCTAAATTATATTTAATACAAGAGCGTTTTCCGGTCTGGTGAGACAAACCAAACTGCAGCGTTAGATTACGCCACATATACAAGCTGCCAAAAAATCAAAGCTACAGTGAGTGGACAACAAAGCAACCTACCTACCACACATATTTTTATTCAAAAAGTCATAATTTAACTATATTTATGAGGTAATTCGTGGCGCAGATACACTAGCGTGTATTGTAAACGCGACTGTTTGTGGGCTCGACTCCCATCCGATAAAACGAAATCTTCATTATTTTGGTTTCTGTCCTTTTGTAATAGAGTTCACGGTATTGAATTACGCCACTCATCAAGCAATGCCTAAAATTCGGCTAAAAGTGCGAAGCGGAATTATCTTAACGGGAACGGGTTAACACTAGGTTCCCAAGTTCCCTCTCTCTACTTTGCTATAGTACACTATTATCAAATTACGAAACGCTTTTTTGGCCAATTCAGAGATTGAAGCAATAACTCTTACAATAATTATATATCTAAAACCATCACGAAGCTCACAACTGAGAACATGCCATCTATCAATGTTCAAGTTACGTAAGAAGAGAAAGTGATTGAATCTTTTAAAGAAACACTTTTTCCTTTGTTGCTTATTTTTACTTTTAAAGTCAGATTATATGAGATGTTCTTAAAGTCAGTAATTTTCAATTGTAGGTTTCTACTTAATGTATTAAACTACCGACACCCAACACGCAATGCTCTACGGCAGAAAGTGGAGAACATGGGGTTTTAACATTAGGTTCCCAAGTTCTTTCTGCCTACCCTGTCATGTTCGGGATAAAGCATGAAACTGAATATATAATTTATGTACTATAGACCATGTAACTTAAAATAATAAAATACTAGAGATCCAAAAGCTTCGACCGAAACTTATTGTTATATTAAAAATATTCTAACTTATATAAAGTTAGCCTACTTGTTATATTAATGTATAAGCTATATTATTATAAAGTTTTATCTAAAGCCCTTCAATATTTTTCTGTGAAAGTAAAGCAAAGATCGGTTTAAAGATCTTTATTCTGACTTCGACAAAGATGTTTACATGGGAAAGCAATTAAAAAGAAACATTATTAATATTAATATGCCATAGTAAACAAATTAAACAAAAATAAAGTTATTAAAGAACATAACCTCAAGCTTAGTAGGATTAATTATAAAAACCAAGAAAACAAGCTCTTTAGTTTTTTTTTGTATTTTGCAAACGGGCTTCGTTTTTTGATACCTACGAGTATATTAGGAAAATTGTCCAAAAATTCCTAATCCACCATTTTGTTAAGGCTGCCATTTTGTTTAACAACGATATTGACTACATGTCATTTTTTGTCATCAGAAATGGAGTCAACAAAATTACAGTACAATCTGTCACTGGGAAATAATTCAAACTACTTGCAAGATTTCACATACATTAAAACACTAACACGTCAAGTCAAAAAAAAGCTTTTAAAAATAAAAATCCAGTTTCTATTCATTTTATAGACATTACGCGTTGAGTGGTGTTCGCGCTAATTGTGGAAACGGCTTAACCAATTTTTATGCAATTTTTAATATAATATTTCTTTAATCTTACCTCAAGATAGTAAAGGGCGAACCGACTGCAAGGTAGATTAAAAGTTTATCCATAGAAATGTAACGTCAAAATTGTTGTATCTCTTCTATAATAGTTACTAGTCTTTCTTAAATATTAAATATAATTTTAAGAAAATAAAAAAAACTATTTTCACACTTGGGAAAGAAAAATGATCATTTTGAAAATGCATAAAAATTTTAACGAATATTTGGACTTGAACCCGCGTCTAGTGTTTTCTGTCCAAACTGCCACATCAGTAAACCACACGTTCTCATCAAGCTTAGCTCAAATACCGCTATGAACAAATTTCAATACGTTTTCTAAACAAATATAGTTAAAAATCATATTCAAATGCCCAATTTAAAGACATAAATAAACTTCCCGCAAGCACGTAGACGCCGGTTTAACAACACCAATGATTATGGCAGTTAAATCTCTGTACAATTTACTATTTAGTTAACCGCCCTAACCACAAACTTGTTGCCTTACTAGTCAGTTGTTGAAAGTTTTTTTATTGAGAAATATCGTTTATGAAATTCAAATTTAGTTTTTATTTTAAATATAGGTATAATCGTATTCACTTCACGCATAGCATAATAGACAAAGCGATAGTACGACACATCCGTTAACTTTCCGCCGAAATCTTAGGATATAGCGTGTTGAGTGGTGGAACTCAATACCGCTTTTTGTCTAGTTTCTGACTGACTACTAAGATATTATGTCTCTTGATAGATTTAATCATAAAATAAAAATCATAAATAGGCCTTCGTAGTGGAACAGCATCTGAATATAAACGTGATAGGTGTAGATTCGATAACCAAGCTAGAAAGTTATTATATTTAAAAAAAAATTATATTTTCCTACTCTGTTAGACAAATAGACAAAGCGCCTCGTTGAGATCCGCCACTAAAAACACAATGTTATTAAAATAGAACGAAAAGTAAAGTGTCATAACACTAGATTTCCTATTTTAAATAAAACAATTTTACCCGGATTAATCGTGTATATTAGATTCTAAACATTTTTAGGAGAATCCAATATACGGGATTAATCCAGGTTAAAATTGTTTTATTTAAAAGTGTAACAATCGCGACAATCAAAGATTCTATCTTAGTACTCTGCTATATATAGAAATATGTAAGCTTTTATATAGAAATATGTCAACTTTTATATACATTAGTATCAAGTAGAAAATGTATTAAAAATAATACGCCATATAATTCCATACAATCACTCATCAATCCCATGGACCATAGACAAACACCATTGCACGTACACCTGGTACAGGTGAGGTCAACGACCCGGAAGCCAAAGCTATCGCAGGTAATGAATCAATTGAAATTATCTGTGACAGTTTTCTATTATATCGAAGTAAAATTAACTTATAACTAGCTTTACGCTGTATCCCGCACAAGGCAGGGTAGGCAGAGGGAACCCGGGAACCTAGTGTTAAGACATTCCGTTCAACTTCGGGTCTCCGAATTTCATTTAAGTCTCCGATTTTCTGCCGAATTTGAGGTATTACGTGTTGAACGCCGTGCTTTGTCTTATTATTTAAACAAAGAAATGAAACATTATATTTAAATTAAATATATGAAATATTTCATTTCCTTGACTGGGGATCGAACCCAGAACCTGTCGGATACAGCCACACGCTTGTGCCGCTACGCCAAGTCAGGCCTTACAACTTATTACTAGAAAGATAAAATAATATTGAAGCCGTCTAGGCG
>JAYDZJ010284795.1:0-10669 GCA_034509065.1 Eueides lybia
AAACCATTAAATATTTAAATTAAAAATATTAAATATTTCATTTCCTCGACTGGGGATCGAACCCAGA
Organism: Eueides lybia; assembly: GCA_034509065.1. Classification (NCBI taxonomy): domain Eukaryota; kingdom Metazoa; phylum Arthropoda; class Insecta; order Lepidoptera; family Nymphalidae; genus Eueides; species Eueides lybia. The sequence continues at coordinate 68 of JAYDZJ010284795.1, forward strand.
ACCTGTCGGTCGCAGGCAACGCTTGTGCCGCTGCGCCACGACAGGCCTCAGTATATACGATTATAATATATTATGTGGTGATATGGCTCAAGTTGATACTGGGATACACCATCATCAGCAGACCACCAGAGGTGGGAACAGTACTCCATATGAACGATTCTATTTCCTATACAAGGCCAATCGGTATTTTGGTGTGCAGTACTGTCTCATTCTTCCGATTACCCTCAGGATCAAACCAACGAAGAGACTAACTCTCTCTTCCCAGACGATTGCGATTCCGGTAATCACTTGAAACACTAGAATCAATAAACTAATACTGGGCGCAGCTTTAACAAAAGTATTCTCGAAAACTGTGACATAACAAACGCGGTTTTCATAGTGGTTAAAACTTGTGTCCTCGGGGTTGAATTGAACAAGGTTTTTTTCACTTTTTACTGGGAAATACTTCAACAGAAGACACATCAACATTCAGCGCATAGTAACGTATGTTATAGTCCTTTAATATATTAGAGGGGAGAGAATATTGATACACAAAAGAGGTGAAAAGTTAGCGTTCCATTTGCATAGTTCTTTCTAAGGAGCGACCCGTACCACACTAGATTTAGGGCCTTTGCCGTGTCCAGACTAACTGTCAAGCCCACTCCCTTGTTCTCAGTAACGATTATGTAAAATATGTCTTTATAAGTTTTATAAAATAAAACAATTGATTAAGCATGTAAATTTTGTAACATTTTTCAAGACAATACCTACGTCAAACGTGGATGCAAAGGTAGCGGTATCATTTGTATATTAAATATAAACAATTTACAACATTTCATAAATTTCGAATGTAAATTACGAGATTGTCAGTATATTGTATGTACTCGTATTTTAATGAAATATAAATAAATATTTCGTGTCATATATATTCTACCACACGAGCGTTGTATGATTTATACCTATGATATACAGTGTACACTTACCTTTACGAAATTATATTGACTTTCTGTTAGGATAATAAACGAAATATAAGTAAAAAGTAAAAGTAAATTATAATATTTAATCTATTTAAAAAAATACATAATCTTTACATGATTAAGTTACCATTTTATTTGACGTCGCTTATCACACATATGTATGTTAATTATAAACTGTTAGCGACGAAGGGTGTGCCATATGTAGCCTTTAACATAATTTTAGTCAATATTATTTAATTAATTTAATGCTTGAGTACGTGCGAGTGTCTCGGTGGTTAAAAATATATTTCTACAATGGCAATTCGCTTGTGACTTTACCAACATGAGCGCAATTCATTGCACTTAAATGTTAATAAAAATTATATTCTATTAAATCGATAAATGCCCCGAATAATAATAATTCCTCGTTTGTCTTCCATGTACGAAAGCGTGCACTTGTTTATTTTTATAATAAGTTTTGATAAATCATATTAATATCTTTTGTTGATATAACTTTCCTTAAAAATCCGCATTGACAGTAATTTTGTTATATTAGACCATATTTTTGAATTTGCATTTTACTCGAATCGAATAAAAATTAATATAAGAATTTATTAATTTAATGAGGATTCTATATAAGAATATCTATATTCATGGATATGAGTGTATGTGAAAATGTATTTGAAAGCAAAAATAGATTGTTAAGTTTAAGAAGTAAGTAATGGTTGTTGTCGGATTTTACTGACATCGTGTATCTTCTGGCAACATAAATCGATACTGTGCTATAGAAGGTAGATTTTAAATGTAACCTTATTTAACTTCTATTGTAAATACTCGTATATAAATAAAAAAATGGCATTATTATTTTATATATGACTAGACTTAGTCTTAGCATTTACATATATTGTTACAAAGAATAATATTTTTATGTCACGCAATACATTTTCTATTATACTGTGTCATTGTTTATTTATATTACAACTTTTCCCAAGGGTCCCATTAATCCTATCGTTTGCATCAAGCCTTTATCTTAAAGACTGATAATGTAATATTCAACATAACCTACTTACACAAATTGCTGTAATTATAATAACAAGAGCACTTGGGATGAGAGATGTATAACTTCATTATAATATTATATTTATATTTCATTTATTCCATTTTTCTTTTCTCTTTAAGTAAGTAATTTATTAACATTTTTACTTATATCATAAGACTTTTAAAAACTTGATTAAGTTGAAAAAGTAAATTGTATCTTGTTTGTAACAATAGTTTTGAATCTATTGAACATCGAAACAATATTATAGACTTTATTATAGTATCAAATCTTCTAAAAAAATCAAAATCTTATTAATTCTTTTTATATCAAATAAACTATAATATATAATTTAAAAAATCCACTACTCAATGAAATGCTTCAATTACGACGGAAAGAAAGAATCTGTGTCTTTACGCTATATTCACAAGTTCCTGCTGTCTACCCTGTCCTGTAAGACATACAGTGTAAGGTTATAAAAATATAGAACAATACAAGTATCAAAATATAAAAGAAATATGAATTCAAAACGAATTATTTTCATGTCGGTATTCTAGAAACATTAACGTTGTTGTTGTATTGAATAGAACGCTCTTAATTCTCGTGTCCATGCAAAGCACGCGTAGACGATTTCTGCTGAATTGAAAGGTATTCCACCTGCCTAAGTAGTTCATGTTTCAATAAGATAGTCGGATAATAGACTGTACATAGTATTAATACAAAATTTATTGTACAATCATGAAATAAAACTGTTTTAATATTTTTATATTTTATTTTCAAAATTTCAAAAAGGCAAAGGTTGCAAGGCTTTCATCTCATAAGTCATAATGGCATGTATTTTCTTATGTATAAAAAATGTAGTTAATAATAAAATACTGAATAAATAATACTTAATTTATTATTTAATCTGAATATTAATAATACATACCTTTATAGTCGTTTGGTGTTTGTACACTGAGATATTTACTTAAAAAACATTTTATATAGTTTACGGCTTTTTAAACATGCTTTCAGCTTTTGAAACAGTGGACCTCGAAGGTTATTATTATTAAGGTATTTAACATACAACTTATTTTCATATACTTTATTTTAAATACGCCTAAGACGAAAAAGAAAAATATTTTATAAATATGTTCATGTAGTGATAATTAGGCCTCTACCAACTATTAAGATCACACTGTTAGTTTTTGCGGTCTCCAGCTGGCCTGTGGACTTTTTTTTTGGTTGAGACACGGCAAACGAGCGTAAGGGTCACCTGATAGTACGTGAAAACCGCCGCCCACGGCCCCGTGTAGCACCAGAGGAGCTACAGGTGCGTTGCCGGTCTGTAAGGTGGATGGGCACCGGGGCCCGGTATTACCCAATGTGAAACGCAGTGGCCGATGACACTACTTAACGCCAGTTTTAAATGCCGGGGTGGTAAGTCCGGTCGAGTCTGCCCATGCGTGTTGCCTGTTACATACAAATATCAAATATTGTGACCTTCTTATGAAAGCCATAATCTTTTGAAAGTCTCATAAGAAGGATTTCATATTAGCATTAGCTAGCGGTAAATTCCGCTTTCTATTATTTATTGAAACAAAATAATTATATAGCACTTTTATATCCAGCTGCCCCAGCTAGAAATTTAATTATACTTTCCGCTCAACTTAAAGCAAAGTTTTTTATTTCGTTATTTTAAAGCTCTCTTCTTAGTGAATTTTCTACACATTTTTTTAAAGAAGTTTTTATTTATTAATTCAGAAGGAAAGTGTTTACGAAAATATTGCTTCCATTTGCATATCTTGTAAACATATCGTATAAGTAATATTATGAAAACGCTCCTAATCTCGTTTTCACATCAGTCTTTCCACCAATGGTAAATATTTTCATAATATAAGATTGTGATATAGTTATCAAATTAACATAATAAGCCAATAAAAAATAGGTATACAATTTGTATAAGTCTCAAATAATTTCTTTTCAATTTTTATTGTCGTCACATTGCAATTAAGCTATATTTTTTTAATTATATAAAATGTAAACCTATAAAATATTATTTGAAAAGTGAAAAATAATGGAGGTTATTTCAAAATTATAGAGTGCGCTTTTATTACCAATACTTGTCAAAAAACAATGTGACGTCAGTGGACAAGAAATGAATTGAATTGCGCATTGAGGCACTGTGTGTTGAGTAGCGGAACTCAACGCCGCGTTTTACTGTGGTCAGAGCGAAGAACGAAAATATTAAATATATAATTTCCTCCATTTTCTCCACAACCAGTCGCGATTACAGTTTGTGATATAAAAAGTATGATACGACATCTTTTTATTGTGTTAACTAAGAAACTTTTTTATCTTGACACATTTACACAATCTCTAAATAAATTGTCTTAACAGAGGGACACACAAACAACATATTAATCTTACAGTATCTGTTGTTTTTCTTTTGAATTTTGGAATCCTAAAGAGTAAAAAATAATGTCCGTAATTTAAATACATCTTAAAATATAATTTAAATAAATACAGTAAATTATGGGTCTCTAAGGAAATATTGTTCTACGTTGCCCTTACAATCCTCCCTTTTTACTATTGCTCCTAATAAGCTTTGGAGACAAAGGCTGATTAAATGTCCCAGAGCACTCAGCAGCTTACGCTTTGTACTTGATTATAAATGATTTACTAGCGCTTTACTCTAACGTTTACAAAATATACGTATACGTTATACAATTATAAGTACATTATATGTTGATATACATTTAGTAATTGTATATTAATTAACGCTTTTATAAAGAATATATGTTAAAAAGACTTTAACATTTAAAAATCCTTAAGTATTATAGAGTAGAATATATTCTACGCTCTATTTTATGTATATCTTAAATTAATAATTCATATCTTTTAACGTATAAAATAACATGAATAGGCTTGGAAACGTGTAATTTAAAAAATATATATATTTACTGAGTTATTAACTTAGAATGTTGAAAAATTTGAATCTGAGCTTTGAATAACGTTACAGACCGTGTAGCGCCGGTATTCTAGGAGGGTTTTAGTACAACTCGTATGTCTCATAACAATGATTTCATAAATGATTCAAACTATTATAGCTTTTGAAATAAAAAAATATATCTCAAATTAATAATATCCATAATCGTAAATGCATTTTAAATGTGCTCAAAGAAAATATTATAAAGATTTTTATATGACTGCACAAAATAAATTGTATAAATACGAAGTGCGAGCAGAAATCGTCTAAGCGTAGTTTGCATGGACACGAGAATTAAGAGCATTCCATTCAATACAACAACAACGTTAATGTTTCTAGAATTACAACATGAAAACAATATTCGCACCATAAAATCTTTGTTCGTACTAAATTTATATTTTTTTATTTAATGATACTCCCATAGGGGGCGGAGCCCCCTATTGTTTAAATAAAATATTTAATATTTCATTTCCTCGGTCTAGTAATAAGGCAAAGCGTGGTATTGAGTTCCGCCACTCAACAAGCAATGCCTCAATTTCGGGGAAAAGTAGGGAAGGCGTAGTGTCACTTTACACTAGGTTCCCAAATTCCCTCTTCCCGCGTCGGATACAGCGTGAAGGTAAAAAAAAATGTATATTTTTTCCGACATAGTAATTGATTTCTATAGAAGTAAGATTTATTTATTTAGGAACGCAATCTCTAAATGTATATGTTGTAGTCACACAAAAAAAACGTATTTGAGAAGACTTTTCATTTTCATACATCTTCTAAAAAATTCTAGATTCCGTCCGACCGAAAGCTTGCCTGATGTAGTGCCATTGTTAGCTAGTTAACAATTACTGCGTATTTGATTTCGCCTCGATTTTTCCGTATATGTTATTGGACTGCCATCCCGCCTATAGGGAGAAGTAAGATCCAATTATATAATTTTAATTTATGTAGCTTGAATATCTTATAAGTATTCCTTTATTATTGGATTCAAGAATTATCACCTTTTGTTTAGCAACTATAGGTACTTGACAACAACTAAACTTATGCTTAATGTAATAAAATTTTATTAAGTTAACTTAATGTTATAGTGTAGCCCCAAAGTAAAACAGAATTGAAGTTACGTACTGAATTTAATGAAAATAAGTAGAGCTAAATGTTAATTGAAAGAAGATTTAATTTATTATGAAACCTTTCATAAATTTTAACCAAAAATAAATATTTAGGTATATTTACTACTTTTAAGATGTTACTATGTAAAAAATATTATAGGAAAGAAAAGCACTCATTTAAAAAACCTTTATTTCATATGTTTTGTAACTAAATAACTTTACCTTAATGAGAACACATGCATTATAAGTCAGAGCTTGCGGACGGAAACCAAAATTTCAAAGGGTTCACATCACGCCACGTTAAAATTTAAATGTTTTATGTCTCATTTGCAAGCAACACTGAAAGATATCTTTACTATCCACTCTCTGAATACTATATATGGGTAATACAGAGACGAGATTTATACAGCAATAAAAATATATGCTTAAATTTATGTCTGAATGTATATTTAAATATAATAGTTATTTTGAAAAGTGTATGTAAATCTCCTACTCAATATTAACGCTTTAAGTAACTATTAACTGTTACAAAATGAAATGTGTTTCTTGAAAAGTATATTAGAATAAATTATTTTCTTAATTACAAACACGTTAATAAACATTATACTACTATCAACATACCCTGTGGTCAGAAATCGTTAAGCGTCAGTTGACAGATCGTTAAATTTGCCACGTCAGTAGTCCAAAAATATGGAATAATGTAAAGCGCTAGTTAACATCGGCCATGAATACCCACTCATAAGATACTGTAATTAATTTCTAGTGGTAACGAATATATTAAGTTTTATGTGATTTATTTTATCAGTATTACGAAGTCTTAGTCACTGCCTGTACTAACTGAATATTTTATTTTTTTAATCTATTTGCTCTGTTAGACAAAGCGAGGCATGGAGTTAGGTCATTAAGCACGCAATGGCTCAAATGCGGTGGAAAGTGGAGAATGCAAAGGAGTGTCTCGACATGAGGTTTCCAAGTTCTTCCTGCCTATATTGCCATATGGGGGATACAGGGTGAAGCTTAAGAAATAAATAATTTAGTAATCAATATAATATAATCATTGATTTAGCAGTCCTAAAAGCTGACTTTGTAATAAAATATGTATATAGTAACACAACCCACACATTTTTCGATTAGAATGTTATAAAAGATATTAAAGTGATCAAAAAGGTATCTGCTTTTGTCGTAGATTTTCTCCAAAAATGGCAAAATTATTAAAGCGTGAATAGGTCAAACAGGGGTGGCCCTTTTAAGGTGAAGGGCACTCTTAGCACACTTCGATCCTCAAATATCAAATACCATCGAGAATGATTAACATTTTTTACAAATATAACTATTTTTTCTCGGTCTCTAAATTAAAAACATTGTACAATTATTTTCTAAATATAGTAAATAAAACCTTTAATACCGCATCTGAACAACCAATCTCGTTTTTAATTGAAAGTCAGGATCGGACTCATTGTAAATGTACATCATCATCATTGTAAATTTTACATTGAATGCAAATACTGCTTTATTACCAGAAGTTATTCTTACAGGCAGTCTTTTATTTAAGATTCATAATTACCGTCTTTATAGTAAATGATTAATTATAGCATTTGCGGCAACAAAGTGAAGCCACCGATACACTGTCATATCTTAAACCCTAAGCGGAGAACAAAACTTGACAATATACTATCTTGACTCAGTGCTAAGTAGAAAAGAACAGAATGAGTAATCGATATACTTATAGAAACAAATTTAAATAAAATAGAAAATAGTCACACATTATTATATAACATAAAGATTGCTCTATTTAGAACTGTTATTAAAAAAAACATAACGACCTTTCTAATAAATGTGATTTTATAGTGTTATTTTATAAAAGTGTGCCCGTATTTTTATATATCTTATAATATTTTATAATAGTATTCTTGGAAAAGTGTTTTTATTTTCACTTTTTTTCAACGAGTTTCCCATGTCTATAATATTAATAGTCTTTTTATTATTTGATTATAGCTCAGCCTACACAGGTTAAATAAACTAATAAAAATATATACACGTTCAGTTGAGTCTAAAGGCTTAACAAAAAGCATCACGCTCGTCTTGATTAAGAAAACCAACGAATCAAGGTGGAAACGTAAACTGAGATTAATGACTGAGCTATGCTGTATAAAGCTATACATAAATAATAACTAACTTACTCAGACTATTTTTATATAAATGAAATTTAGGTTGATCTTAAATAATTAACATATTAAATATTACGTAAATTACACTTATTGTGAACGTTTAATAGAGGGGTATATTGGTAATTTTTTTATGCATTTCTTAAAATTTTAAAGAGATACAGCCCGCTAATCTACAAAATATATAATATATGACATGTAATTTTGAAATCAAATAGCGTTATTTTAATATAATAATTAAAAGTAATCAAGAAACTGCACTCTGAGGTGTAAGGGTTCGAATACTAATAATAAACAATTGAAAAGTAAAGCTATAAATCCATTAAATATCGATGTTAAATTATGTACGTAGTAGCTGCTCGCAAATTCATTTTTAAGGTCTGCAACCTTGGTTAATTCATAATTAAAGTCTCACAATGCTATGAAGCCATATATTTTTATTTTTTTAAATCTTTAATCTGCATTCCGCACCTGACAGGGTAAACAAAAAACTTTCCTTAGTTCCTAGTGTTAAGATATACCGTTGTCGTTCAGTGTTCGTGATGAGTGGCGGAACTCAACTTACCAGAGGGAAGAAATGAAAATAATAACTATTTAATTCCTTGTGTGGGAATCGAATCCAAAATATGCTGCATTTAAAGTCGCACGCTTGCACCCCTGCGCAACGACAAGCCTCAATGACATTTTTATATACAATTGTCGTTTGTCAGATAACATTTGCCACCGTACTATCGTTTAATACTCGTATTTGTTAAGATGGCATTTTTATTTTTTTTATAATTTTGATTGTCTGTTTTAGCTTTTTATCGGATCTTTAAATGTTATATGTCAATGGAAACTGCCTACCACGTTGAATATCTATTCTATTTTTTTTTATTATAGCTAGACTATCATAGTTATTCATCAGATTTCCCAGATCTTCAATTTTTATACGCCATTGTCAATTTTTAAATGTATTTTTTTTATGGAAAAGACAAGGAATCACTTGTAAGTGATCACCTTCGCCCACGGCAACGTGTAACACCAGGGAAACTACAGGAGCGTTGCCGATCTTTAAAGTATAGGTAAACGCGCATTTTGCAGGTACCAAGCCAAGCCAATCACCCAATACCAGGTACCAAGCCAAATAATTCCCCCGAACGCTCCCCGTTATAAATGTAGTAGAAAACGCACAGTGAAGATACGTCTTTACGGAAAGCCAAAGTGTCAAGCCCCTCACAGACCACGATTCGAACGGCTCTACGTTGTATGCGATGAAATGGGTCAAGCCTATTCTGGGGTGCACCAGCCCAGAGGTGAGAACAATATTCCATATGATACCGAACCTGGGCCCTGTACAGGACCAAACGATGTTTTGGCGTGATATAGTGTCTCGCTCTGGTGATGACTCAAAGTTTCTTCGAGGCTAACTTGGCCCTACTTTTCAGATGATCGCGATGCTGACAGTCGTTTGAAAAGCATGTGATGGAACATGCCCATCCCACTCAACAGTGTTAATTTAAATGGCCTTTCATTATTTCTTATAGTAAAAGACTACTATATCAGTCGTTCATTAGTTGTTTTAGCTCAACAGTTTATATATCTATAGAAAATATCTATCACGTTGAACAAGTATTAAAAAAGTACTAATGGACTGTTATAGTTTAATATTACTGCTTAATAATTATATATAATTTTAATTGAAATATTTTTTAAAAATTAGATTGTACTCTCTTGTATCTGTAACTCTCCATAACTTTTGTTAAATGCATATTTGGTTATTTACCAATCTTTAAGTCATATAAAGTCTAAATCTAATCTAAATCCAGACTAATAGTCAATAAACGGATGAACAGAAGTACAAACGAAAAATTTTAATAGGGACTTGTTTCGTTTACATTATTGACATCACCCTAAAGTTTTTTTTAATTCTTTTTAATTTGTTATAGTATAGATCACATTTTCAATCCACCTTATTAATTTGTAGAAGACGACGTCAATAGTAATCTAAAATGATACCTCTAAACTAACGTATTGAGCAATGGAAGAACGTCTGCGACACATAAACGTAAGTACGTTTTATTTACGCTGTTTTCATAATATTGCAGTTTGGTGGTATAATAAATTGTAAGAACTGCGGGAGCGCATATTAAAACCTTTGAAACGGTTTTCGATATACGACCAATATATTAACACCCCTCACAGTTTAATGGTTTCAGTAATTTCTGTCTGGTCGTTAGCTCACTACTACCTACTATATGAGCTTGAAACGACCTTAATTCTTCATTTTATGCTTAAAATCAGACTTCGGCGTTGTAAGACAAATCTAAGGATTCAATTTAAATTGATTTGGTAAGTAGTTTTGCATAATGATGCTCCTCCGTAGGTAACTTTAAATAATATATTATATAAATATTTA
>JAYDZJ010285284.1:0-10661 GCA_034509065.1 Eueides lybia
TTAGCGTTGAGTGGCAAAAGTTAACGCGACGCTTTATCTTAGCAGAGCGTGAAAATGAAAATTATTAACTTCCCTTTGTCGAGATTTGAATGCACGATAGCCACGATTGTAGTCACACTAAAAGTAAGCCACACAAGGAGCACCTATATACTACCTACATTTTAACAACAGGTTTGATTCTTCTTTAGTATTTTAGCGTTGTTTTACTTTAGCGGACTTAAGTCATGCTCATCAAGTTTGATTATTTTAAAAAAAGAATATTTTAAATAAATAAATCAGTGACGGGAAAATATATTTTAATGTACGTTTTAGCAATTTGAAAAAAAAAAGAATTTTCTTTCCCGCATATAGCGAAAGAGGGATCTCTGAAACACTTCGTTTCTCGCACCCATTTAGTGAGACATCACGTGTTACTTTTACTTCCATACACTTCGCTCAAAATAATAACATATATATACACCTAAATATAAATAATTATTCTATAAACTTCTAATAACTTACCTGAAAAGAAAACCCAACGTAAACAAATAAAATAAAACTAAGCGAAAGCCAACGAGCGCAGCAAAAGTGTCAAAAGATCTTTTGTAAGAGAACAAAAACACCCCGCATTAGAAGATTTATCTTACCACCTGTATGCTGCGAATATCAACAGATATATATTTATCTTATTTTATGAATATTATATTTTACAAACAGATTATTATATTTTATATAATTATCGTAAATTGAAATCAGCGGCGCAGGGGCGAATTCGCCCGTCGACGTAGTTACCTATTGACATATTTTTTTCTTATTTGTTAATAGATTTTTATATCATTTTTAAATGTTACACGTAAAAGATATATTTTTTAGCTTTACGCTCTATTACGTATATATCAGGGAAGGTAGAGGGACCCTAATATTAAGACATTCCGTTCCCCAGTTTTCACCGAGTTTTCTAAACGTTTTGCTAAATTGCAGAACCAAACGCCGCAATTTGTCTTGTTACTAGAGCGAAGAAAATATTTAATTTCCCAAGACGGAATCGAACCAACAGTCACCGCGTACACAGTCACACGCTATATATCATTACGCCATGACGCCCTCAAGTATTTTCACATTTTATTAAAGCGTAAATTGGATTTTCATACACTTTCAGCCTTGTAAGAAAAAGTGTTATTACTATAAAACATTTGTTTCTTCATTGAGTTTAGCAACTCTATTGAATTGAGTTCAGCATCTATACAGCAATTGTTTCCCAAATTCTCTCTTCCTGTAATGTGATACTAAGTGTGGAATAAATGGAAAGTTGAAAAAAAAACCTGTTTTTATAACAAAACAAGGCAAACTTATCGCTCTGGTAAAAAGACAAAGCGTAGCGTTGAGTTCGACTACTTTACATGCAATGTTTCAGAAGTTAAGAATTAAGAAAGTCAGTTCTCTCTGTTTTCTCTATATGCACGATAGGAACAAAAAAATATATTTATTAGTAATTAAGAAATAGAAACGTAGAATTTTTTTATTAATATTGTCAAATAAACTAAACAAGAGGTGACAAATTATTCAAAAATTGAGAGCTTTATAGAACAAAGTTTTTATTACATTCAATTACTGTTGCCGCGGACCCAACAATGGCCTGGAATAAATAACACTATTAACTACGATAGCGAAATTTTATTATTTAACATCATTAAATCATTAAAAGAAAATTACAAAGGAAGTATTTTTAATATTATTAAAATGTTGATTAGCATTTTTAGAGGAAATAAAGTAATTAGTAAATATTATAAAATTTTAACGTAGCGGAATGCTTAAGTTCTATTCTTATTTATTTTGCATCGCTGTAAGGTTCAAATCTACGTAAGTTTACAGTATTTTAAAAAAGTATTAATAATAGGAATAGTAATTATGAAGTACAGAATGTTTAATTGTTGACTTCAAAAGGAGAAGTATTCATTCAATTGTATGCTCTTTGTTTGTGATTTCACTCGCCTAAGCTACGAAGTTACTTATTTACTCATATGTATTACTTTCATTTTCTAATAAAAATATCATTTTATAAACAATATCCATATGACTATAGAAATATAAAATTTTTATCTAATTTAATATAACAGTTAAGAGGGAAACCGTACTTTGCCGTGCGATACATGATGAGACTCCTTTTTTGTATACAGTAAAAACATAGAATAATAATTAGATTTTTCTTCGATATATATTAGTAAGCAGTTACACTCTCACAGCTATAAGTAAAGTTTTTCAGTAAATTTTAATATATGTCATCCACGCCATGTCAGTTATGACATGGAATGAACATGAGGGAATGTTAATTCACTCATGTATGGGTACGTATATATATGATACAGAGCCCTACGTGACATTGCATCGTAAATACGATGGTGATAGGTTCAATTCCCACACGAGGAATTTATTAAAATTATTTTGATTTCCTCACCATCATAGGCAAAACGGTGCTATCGGAAATCGACGGAAGGTAAGGACGGACGGTAAGGGCCAAACCAAATGGAGTGGCTTAACACTATGTTCTCAAGTACCTTCTGCCTACCCTGCCATGTGCGAGATACAGCGTAAGAATATAAAAAAAATATTCAATCTTTTTATTTAATACAAAAAAGAGCATTTTTCGGTTAACAACAGAAGGACCATAAAATATATCTATTAGTCTGTCGACAAGTCACGTCCCGTCGCATGTAAGTACTCGTGTAGGAGTCGTAATTAACATGACTGCGCTTATTGCTCAGAGTATGTCTGGCACTTTCACATTTTAAAAAGAATTAGTGTTACACTATGGTATGTTTTAGAATTAAATCAATTAAATGTATGTATATATATATTGTATATACATAAAAAAGAAAATCGATATTTGCTTCCTGTGGCAGAGTTGGATTGAACATAGTGACAAAACAACCTATCTTTTGTTAGGAAACTTTTTGGTGAATTTTCGAGATCAGGGTATTGATGACGGAACTTAACCTCTCTGAGAGAGGGGAAATGAAAATAAAAAATTCGAACCCACAGGCGTCGTATTTACAGTCAAACGTTGTACACTGCCTCATGTACATATTGCAAAAGTTGTGTTATAGAAAAAAAAAATGTATACTCATAGAGATTATCGAGGCGAAGTAGGAATATTCACAGTCATAGCGAACAACTTATTTCGATATCCCTTTTCTTATTGCTTATAGATTCTCTGACAAAAAATTTAGAAAATAAGCGAGTCTATAAAATATATTAAAACAAGACAACTATATTTCCTAGTACTGACATGAGTGTCTTAATTTTTTATTTTCAAAGTTTGTGAAGCTATACGTTGTAATCATCCAAAGCTTTTAAGCTAGGATAGGAACTTTATTGGAAATATTCCAACTTATCGGTAATAAGTACAATATACTGTATTAAATGCTTTTTAATGATACTGTTTGTGTTTACAAATGACGATGGGGATGAAAATATATATTTTTGCGACAATAATATATTTTATTTAATAATATATTTAATATTTATAATGTAGTTTGCAATTAGAACTGAGACCGCTGTCCACACCAGTGTTTATAAAGTTGCTTTGTTGTTCAAAACATTAAATATTTACGACTTTGAAGTTCTCTTTATATGAAATTAAACAAAAGACCTTAACTATTTATTGACTAACTTAAAATAACTTGGAAATCTTTTGAATAAGCTGTAAATATAATCTAGAATTTAAAAATTATACTAAGCATTTTTTTTCTTTTTAATGCAAAAAGAGGAGTGTCATAAGTTTGACATATCTGTCTGTGTGTGCGTTGGCGTATGGCATCGTATATCCTGAATGAATGAACCGAATAGTGTGCAGTTGTTGTTTTCATCAAGAATCAGCAGCTTAGGAACTACTAGCACTTTACCAGGACCAGGTGCTCTTTGGATCGAAAGTATTCTTAACAAATTTAAATTTGTTTGCTTTTTAGCTGTACTCAGTATACCGCATGTAGCTGGATAGACACTAGGAACGTATTGTTGAAACTTTCTTTCCCTCAATTTCAGCCATTTTCACTAAAATGAGCGTTGAATTGCGGAGCTCAACACCGCGCTTTGACTCGTCACCATATTGAGGTGTATATTGTGGTAATGGATACCACAAAGTTTTAAATTGTTAGCTGAGATAGTTCTGCTATTCACTCTTAACCTATTCAGAGATATGTGCTGTATGACGGAACACAACGCCGGCACTATGAAGTATCATGTATTTATAATGATAATTATAACTTCAAATTGTGTTTTGCACAATAAGAGAATATATTACTAAAACACTCCGTTTGGTCGCGATCTGTCTCGTTAGAAGAGCTAGAAAATAATATTCAAAATATCATTTTCAGGAGTGGGAATGGAACCCACAACTATCGCAGTGCAGTCACATACATATAGTCTCTATATTATTTAATACTCATTAACATACTCGTAATTCAAATGGGATTCAAACCTGTACAACTATAGTAATTACACACCGTATATAACTGATCACTGTTTGTACATAGAAGATATGTGTATAAAAATCTTATATGGGACGCTTATTAATGTACCTAATAGGGTCAAAAATAGTGTTTTAAATTATTTTTTCACTCTTTGTATGTGTGTTTGTACGCGCTAATTTTGAAAACATATATTATTATAACAATATTTGGTGTTTATTTTATTTCATTCGGTTCGTAAATAAAAAAAAACTATGCCGATTTAAAATATTTTGTATAATAAAGCATGTTTTTTTCATTTATTTAACAAAATTTTAATTTTTAAATTTTGATAGCAGATTTTTTAATATATGTAGATATTGTATTAAAAGTTATAATGTTATTAAAAGACTACAGTGATTGAGTTAAGTACATAAATTAAAATTATTCAAGCGGGCGATAAGCGATAGGTCGCGAGTATTATATAAAAAATGAATTGTCATAAATCGTTTACATAAATAATCCAACCCGGGATTCATGAGAGCAAACGACCCTCACTCCAGGAAAATTGGTTTTACAATCCATTAATTAAAATATTGTAATGACAATGTTATTGAAATTAATATTTAGTATGTAATAAGGCTATCTGTTTTAATTTAATTATTTTTCAATTGAAAATTGAAATGAAGTTACTTGTTAATTTAATTGAGTGCCAAAAAATCAAATCTCTGAAGTACAAAGAACCCAATAGGGTTCTTCTTGCCCCTTTTTTTGTATAAAAC
Source organism: Eueides lybia (assembly GCA_034509065.1). Lineage (NCBI taxonomy): Eukaryota > Metazoa > Arthropoda > Insecta > Lepidoptera > Nymphalidae > Eueides > Eueides lybia. Next base: position 5,207 of record JAYDZJ010285284.1, read on the forward strand.
AAAAAATTACTGTAAGTTGCTCTTTTCTATACAAAAAAAATATTATATTGATGGTAGAGCTTATTCACTTGGGTAAAATAATAATTTTTCTAACAATAATTTTATCTACAAATATTTTAACGAATTAGAAAACTAGAAAAAAAAATATAATTTTTTAAATATTTTTTGTAAAATTTCGACGTAGTTTGATGTGATTGTATGGTATTGTAGTAAAAGAGTGCCTGATTAGTTAGTTATCAAGACTAGCAGATTCGAATCCCGCTACGTATATACTTTTATACGTTTTCTAAAACCACTTTAAGTAGTAGTTTATAATTTTTACTTCGGCTGTCCCTTATAGCAGTACCTTAGCTGTATTCTGGAAGTTTGTTGTAAACGTCTCATTAAAACATAACGTCGTCTCTCGCTTGCGGTCGTTATTTGTGAATGGATTTCTTTATTTAATGGTTAATTAATCCTCGGACCTCAGTCTTTGTTGGAATTATTGTTAAAAGGATATTATTGTTTTTATTTGTATTTGTATTTATGTGTATTTTAATGTGTACTAACTATACACTAAGGACTTTCTTTCTTTACTTAGCTTCACGCTGAATACCGCACATAGCAGGCCAAACAAAGGCTATTAAGACACTTCCGTTAAATATATACATAGTAGAGTAAATATAATAAATATTTAATTTCCTTAAGAGAGAATCGAACTCACAATTTCTCTTATTTACAGTAGCCCGCTCGTGCGCCAGGTATTGCGTGTTGATTAGCCTGTTACCAATGCGAAGAAACGAAAACAAATAATATTTAAATTGAAAATATTAAAATTTTCATTTCCTCGTGTGAGAATCGAATCCACAACCTGTCTCATTAAGGTAACAAACTCGTGCTTCTGCGCCAGAACAAGCCACAAGATAAGAATTAAGCTCAATACGCAGATGTGAATAAGCACCTGTCGTCGTATAATTGTGAGACAATTTACTTTACTGAAGCGTGTCAACGTCTAACAATCTACGTTTAATGACACACGGATGCATCTTTTTTCCCATGTACAATGCTTTCGTTACTTTGTATGTCCATATATCCAATTTTCATCCAATATATTGTCTATTTTACAATAAATCACAGTCTATTTTGACGTGAGCGTTATTGTATGAGAACGAGCTCTATCTCATCTACTTCCCAGTGGCCAATTGAACTGTAATTTGGATTACTATTGTGGCATATGTGGTCATAGTTTAATAATAAAGAACGACTTGTTATAGTATTACATTTTAAGATATTCGTAGAAAAACTTTTTAAAAAGTCATTTGGATTCAGATTTGTCAGAAATCGGTCGCGGAACGTTAATGGAAGAAAATTGATCTAAAAGCTTTTCATAACAGTTTAAAAATACCATGTCAAAAAATCAATGATTTCAGTACAGTTATTTATTATTTGAGGAAGAGCTAGTCTCGGCTCGGTTATTGAAATATATTGACCCGGCTTTATTGAAGCCAATCGTGGCGCTGACGTACAAGTTTGTGACTTTGAACTGTACAGGTTTTAGATTGTCGATACCAACACGACATGATGCAATAATTAATATTTTTATTTCCTTCCATCACAAAACTAAAATTTCGCCAGAAAACTAGATTCCCTAAATTCTCTTTGTGTAACCTGCTATGAGAAAGATACAGTGTGAAGTTAAAAAAAAACGTTTGTACAAAACATAACACATTTTAAGTGCGGGGAGATAACTCTGACTTCATCACAGGTACAGTGGGTTATCGCAACGATATAATTAACTTCATATAATATAGTTGTCTAGAAAAGCGTTCCTCAATGAAATTAATATCTAACATAGAAAAATTGGAACGTAAAGTATTTTTCAATTTTATAATATTACCCTACTTAGTACATTGTTATCAAGAAAATCATACACTCTATTCATAATTTATTAAGATTTTATATTCACTTAAGTAAATATAATAAAGTCTATTTAAACAAACAAACCATAGAGACGAAAGACTATTCTGTACCATATACTGTCGAGACACAAGGACGACTTGTATGACATGACGTCAGCTCACAACCCATCACGTTTATGGTTACAAGTTTGCGTCTTTGCACCACGACGGACTACTATCATTATTATTAGATTCATTATTAGATCAGTATTATTAGAAGTATCTTGCTAGATTTAATAATTGAAGTAGTCATCGAACCCACAACTGTCTCGTCACTAGCCGCGTCGTTGCAGTGTCCCTGTGTCAGGTATAATTTATAAAATAACAAGTGGTAGCAAGTCGATGTAGATGGCGCGCTTGAGCGTTACGAGTTTTTAAATATAGTTATTTATACGATCTAGGAGCTTTCTTATCTTGCATAGTCAGGGGTTAAAATGGAACGTAGTGTACACACAGGTAACACTACGTTCTTAAAGTCCCTCAGCCTTTTAAGCCATTTGTGTAACAATACAGTGTTATGCTGAAAATAAATATACTTATTAATATATGACGAAGTATATTAACGAAATATTTAATATTTGCAGTTTAAATATTTCATATTTCATTACTTCGTTCTGGTTATAAGGCAAAAGCGCGGCGTTTATTTCCGCCACTCAACACGCAATGCCTTAAACTTCGGCGGAAAGTGGGGAACGAAAGCGAAACGAAGTGTCTTAACACTACGTTCCCAAGGTCCCTCTGCCTACCCCGCCATGTGCGGGATACATCGTGAAACTAAGTTCAGTTGAGTTGAGTATAAAAATTTAAACGTTGCCGCATTTGAACCCGCACCTCTTGGAAACCGTCCAAGCGCTTTACTTACTAAACCTTATGTTTTCATCTAATTACGTTGAAATTCTTATACACTTGTTACTCATTATTTATGTTGTTTGCATCCTTGTTAGATTTTTGAAATTTTCGCTTAAAATCATTTTCCCGTTTTCTACAAAAAGTATTTTTCCTGTTTAAAATGTAATATAATTTAAAATTAACATATATTTAATAAATAACAAGTCAGAGCACTTGAACGTTTTCCAAGACGAGGGTTCAAATCCTGCTAGGTTTAAATTTTTACAAGTTTTTTTTTTAAATTGTTATATTTTATCATAAACTTCAGAGTATAGGAACCTAATATTGTAACACAAGAAAAATGTTTCTTGATACTATCTCATAACATACATTTATCACAAGTGGTCCAAATAAATATCTTGCTTGACAGCAGCTATGGGGAGTAGGCATATATCGAAATATTCGTAAATATATGGTACACTAGCTTTCAGAAAGCGTCTTCCCCCACTTTTATTTGCTTTTCTATTACAACCAAAAAATGTTCATTGATTTTTTTTACTGTTGTTTTACGTGTTATTTTGTGTCTGATTCTGTACTTTACGTATAAGCTATATTACTTAACAATTTTACCTAAATCCATCTAGTAGTTTCAACATCAATAATCACAAACTTTCAAACAAACAGCTAAAATCGAAGAGGAACCCACAACCAATCACGCTACTCTATGCATGTTTGTACTCTTGCACCAAGACAAGTGGTGTACTCCACTCTTAAGAAAGAAAAATAATTATTTAGAAAACGTATAAGACATTGAATGTAGCAGGATTTAAGCCCGCGCTTCTTGGAATCCGTCAGAGCGCCAATGGATCAAATTCCACTCTATTCAATATTTTATATATTAAATGCCCCACTGTGCAACTATCCAAGTAATACGAGTATGTCAATAATCTGTTAGTTCTTATTAATGTAGATAAATGTTGTACGTATTTATCATTTTAATTCATTTGTGACGAGTATTTTTGATATTAACAATATAATAATTTATTTTATTTTTCGCTGAAATCTCTTGAACCGTTATAGTTAAAATCTGTGCAAATTTTAACTGTTTGACTATCACAATTTATGATATATATATAACTGTTTGATATCATAAATTGTGATAGTCAAACAGTTATATAAATAGCTTAGTTACAGTCGAAATAGGGTGCCGATTCAACTTTTGTGCGCGGAATATTTCCTTGGAAGAAAGATCGCCGCTAATTTTGTTACATTTGGCTCGGAAATCGCTGCTCTTTGAAAATATTATAGACCTAGAGGTATCGTAATTTGTATGGAAATATTAAGAGTAAAATGAATAATGTCATGAACTCTTTAGAAAATATGTTTTTATGGCTTCACGCTGTATTCCGCATATAGCTTAGGTAATGAAAGTATACATTTTCAATCTTACCTAGTTTTTAATGTAATTAAATATTTTTTTTAAGATGTAAAGATTAAATGAAAAACTAAAATTTAAATATTCTGACAAAATAGACAGAATACGAACGAATCTGGTTTTGTGATCTTCTTCAAGCTTTTTCCCGCATATAATGGGATTGTTAGAAGCTAGTATTGAATCACTTAGTTCCCCGTTAACCGTACTATATACGTAATCATATCAACAATACCCCTGCTATCCCAATTTTTGTAATTGCCTAATTACAGTTTTTTCGTCGATTTTTGGCGAGACTTAGTTTTTTATTTACGGTGAAAATTTATTTACTATTTTTATTAATATTATAAACTATTGTTTAGTTTAACGCGCTTATCTCAGGAACTGCTGGCTCTAATTTGAAAATTTGTTTTGTAATGGATAGTTCATATTTTATTGGGAAGTCTGGCTATTATATAATATTACAAGTGGGAAACGGAACGGAGTATCTTAGCACTAAGCTCGAAAGTTCCTTCTGCCTACTCTGCCATGTGTGGGATGCAGCGTGAAGCTGAAAAAAAATATAACTTTTATGTTATATATTTTTCAGCTTCACGCTGCATCCCATCATCATTTTTGTATAAATTGGCTTAATTACTATACTATATACTATTATTGAAAAAATCTCATCTGGAAGAATCATATACTATCAGTGAGTGCCCGTATACAGCAAGTAGTATTATATTTTCAATGAAGTGAGATCTGGCGCTGGCACGCAGATTTTAAATATGGTTTATTATGCATTTGTGCAATCGATTCTTTTTTTACTGTACGCCAGCTTGGAATGATGCATCTAAACCAATTCTTTTTCCACCGGAAAAAACACAGGTGTGCATACTGAAGGTTATGACATATGTAAATTATTAACTTTTAGACAATTAAATGGTTCTTTTACGAAACCATAGATTCACCCCCCTTTGATTTGCAGATTATTTCTACTAAATGCAGATTTGAAAAAACTCGCCTGACTGACCTGAGTCACGTTGCACAGTGTCGTCAAATCGCCATTTTTATTTTTTAATCCTATTTAATCCGAAACTGTAGGTACAATAATTTCAATAAAAAAATACATAAATATTATGTAATTCTGCTTAAATGTAGAAGAAATTAATTGACTGGTTGTTAAATTCAAATTATGTCCGAAAAGAGGACCTAATAGCATGACGTCAATGAATTTATCATATGTATTCACACATACATTCACATACACATCACACAC
>JAYDZJ010285441.1:0-10657 GCA_034509065.1 Eueides lybia
GAGGCGCAGGTTCAAATCCTGCTTCGTCCAAATTTTTATACGTTTTAAAATTTAGTATTTTTCTTTCCTAAGTGTGGTATAACACTTTAAAAATAGTAAAAATAAGTAATATATTGAAAATAATATTTAATTCTTTTTTATTTTACAGATGAACCCGGTAAACCCGGTCGTCCTGAACCACGCAACTGGGATAAGGACTTTGTCGACCTGGAATGGGCACCGCCCAAGGAAGATGGGGGTGCTCCCATCACTGGATATATTGTACAGAAGAGAGAGAAGGGAGAGAGGTAGTGATTTGTTGTTTTTAGTTAATATAATTATATTTTGAATTGTTTTGTTGTGTAAAAGTATTGGATTTAGGAAATATATTTAAACATGTTAATAATAATTAAAACTACTGGTATATGGTGAGTGTAAGCGCTACAGGTTGTGGGTTTGATTCTTACTTGAGTAAATGAAATATTTAATATTTTTTTATGTGCTCTTGGTGACTTGATAAAACGCGCCTGCTTAAAAAGTTGGCCACATAACAAGGAAGTTCTCAATTCTGTACAAACTGGGAAGCAAAAGTGTGTTAATGGAAATGAAGTGTCTAAGTGACCTTAAGTTACCGGGTTCCCTTGCTTATCTTGCTATGTACGGGATACAGCGTGAAGCTAAAAAAGACATTTATTGCATTATTCCGATTTTTAAATATTTACAAATATAATATCCAATATATTACAATAGAAATATAATTCAATATTGAATCATATTTATATAAATATGAAACCCATATATCTCACAACGTAAACAATATAATTAAAAAAAATAATGTTTCTTACAAAATAATTATCAAATAACATATATATTTAAACAGGAAATGGGTAGACTGTCTACGTACATCCGGCGAGCGTCCCACAGGCAAAGTGACCGATGTGGAGGAGGGTCACGAATACCAATTCAGGGTGATCGCCATCAACAAGGCTGGGCAAAGTGAGCCCTCTGAGCCCAGCAAGTCTGTTACTGCTAAGCCTAGATTCTGTGAGTATTGTTGATTTTTTTTTTGTTTTTTTTTAGCTATTTTTGCGCCATAGTTGTCGTCCGGTTCATTTAGATGCAATGTGATTTTGGTTTATTAGATTGGAGAGTTTTTTTTTATCATATAATTGTACTGAATATGTCTTACAGTTAACTGTTTTCCAATAGCATTACAGTTGCGTCAGGTAGACAAGAGGATTTAGTGTTATTACACTCTGAACTTCACTTTTAACCATATTTTCAAGATATGGTTGTTGAGAGACGAAACTCAACTCTGTGCATTGTATTATTGTATCGGCGGGGAAATAAATAATTCCACAGTCAAGTGCCGTGCCGCTGAGTATCGATGATCGATGATAAATTATATCTATTTATTTTAGTACTTAATATTTCTGATTTATTTATTATTTTTACTATTTTTTCTAGTGGCACCAAAGATCGATCGCAAACAACTACAGAGTCGCAAAATCAAGGTCGGACAAACTCTTAAACTCGAAGCGGACGTCAAAGGTGAACCAGAACCGACAATCACATGGACCTTTAAGGATCTAACTTTGAAAAATACGGAGAAATTGAAAATAGAGAATGCAGATTATCATACTTCGTTCTCTTTGCAAAAATTGACGAGAGAAGATGGCGGCAAATATGTAGTTACCGCTAAAAACGATTCTGGTACAGATTCAGTGGAAATTGAAATTACAGTTGTTAGCAAACCGTCTAAACCGAAGGGACCTTTGAAGGTAAGCATAGGTTTAATGCTTTGTTTTTATTTTTCATAAACATTTTTTTTAGTGTCTTACAAAATTGTAAAAAAAATGTTAGGAGGCTTATTTTATTAAACATGATAAAAGATATGATTGACATTTTTTAGTCCACGTATAGTAAATATTCTCGTTTTTTTATACGTTTTTGCTCTACGTACCGTATCAATTTGTCTGGGTTTTACAATTTTTGCAAGCTGAACCCACTTCAAAATAAGTAGTTTGTACAAAAGAATACTTTCTGGTCACAAAATAACTAATTAAAAATTTTGTACAATCGTTTAAATTGCAAATGAAATTAAAGTATCAACTATCAAATATTGATGATTAAAAAAAATAAAACCAACGTGGTAAATAAAAACTAGTTAAAAAAAACACACACATATTTTTTCTCAGGTATCTGACGTTAAAGCAGACGGCTGCAAACTAAAATGGGAACCACCAGAGGACGATGGCGGTGAACCTGTTGAAAGCTACGTAGTGGAGCGTATGGACACGGATTCGGGAAGATGGGTTCCCGTTTGTACCACAAAGGTTCCCGAGGCTGACGTCACAGGGCTGAACGAGGGCAAGGATTACATGTTTAGAGTGAAAGCGGTGAACCCAGAAGGTGAAAGTGAACCCTTGGTTACCGAAACTGCTACAACTGCTAAGAATCCGTATGGTAAGTATTTTTTGCTATTAAATTTATATTTTAATAGTTGAAATGGTTTGGTTAGCTTATTTAGAAAACGTATAAAAACTTGAAGTACCGACGTAGCAGAATTTTCTATATGTTTTTTAATAAATGTTTGTGTTTCTTAAGTCTTAATCATTATTTGTGTATATATTTTTTATATTTAGTGCAAAATCCTTTTTTGCAATATTTTAGTATAACTATAGAATATAATTTTGCTAATAACTGTATCAGACTGATCATATATTTAATCTATAAATACTATAGATATTTAAAGCTGGAAATCTATTAATAAATCTATTATTTTTAAAAAATGCTACTTATTTGTATTTAATTATCTATATTTATTATTTTTTGTTATTATCCAAACAATAAACCTGTATTTCCTTTCCAGGTGAACCCGATCCCCCCGGCAAGCCCGAGTTTAAGGACTGGTCGGCCGACCACGTCGACCTCAAATGGGAGAAACCCGCCAACGATGGTGGTGCACCCATCACCGGCTACATCGTGGAGAAGAAGGACAGAGACACTGGGAAATGGGTCAAGGCTGCTGAGGTAAGAGAAAATTACCCAAGACACGGAATATTAATTAATACACAATTTTCTATTCATTTTTTGCCGCATTTTGTCTTGTTTTAAGAAGTAATAAAGTCAATATTTTTTTAGCTTGAATCTATACGTGACTTACGGGCATACCGAGGTTCATAATAGACATTTCCGTTTCACAATATCCGTCGCATATAATCTGGAGACGTTGCTTGTTAAGTGGCGGAATATAACCCCGCGCTTTTACTTCTAATCAAAGCTTGAAATTCTTATTGAAAATGTTATTTTTTTGTTTTTCTCAACCAGAACTCTTACAGTCGCACGTTTACACCCTAGTATGGCCTGAAATATCATAAAAATGTATTACTATACACAATTTTCATCAGGTACCCGGTACCAAAACAGAGGCTCGTATCCCCGACCTGATCGAAGGCAAGACTTACCAGTTCCGTGTGAAGGCGGTGAACAAGGCAGGCCCAGGGAAGCCTTCAGGGGCCTCTGAGAATCTACTTGCCAAGGATAGATTTGGTAAGGTCATATTTATTTTAGTTATTAATAACTTTTCTTTTGGCTTTTCAATAAGATACTTTACGTTTACGTAGTTTTTGTCACAGTATAGAACTCTGGTGCTCCAAGTTTGCATGATTTGTCTGTAAAGGAACAAATATATTTAATAATATAGCCTTAGTTCTTTACAAAGTATATAGTATCCTATCTCATCTCAGCTTCTCGCTGTATACAGCGGGATACAGCGTTTGCGCGTTGGCAGAAGGAACTTATAATAATAAGCTTTCCGCCGAATTTGTGGCATTGCGTGTTGTTAAGTGGAGGAACTCAACACCGCGTTTTGTCTTGTTACAAGAGCGAAGCAATGAAAATATTAAGTATTTAAATTGAATATGTTTAATGTTCCATTTCCTCGGGTGGGAATCAAATCCACAACCGATTCGAGTCGGTTCGAGATCGATTATAGTCACACCCTGGGGCCGCTGTGCCACGACAGGCCTCTAGTATAGTATATACTATATAGTACATATAATGAAAAATAAATAGTAATAATTAAAATATCTATACCAAAGTTATATTTTGTATTGTAATATATAATTTACTAATTGCCTCAATACAGAAAATAGATGTGAAAATTATTATCACTTGATTGATAGTTATGGGTTGAATTCCATGACATACAAGCTTTTTAAATAAGTAAAAAAACACTAGTATTAATTATGTTTCTCGTTATTTCAGCCCCACCAAAGATCGACCGCACTAACTTGCGCGATCTTACACTCAAAGCTGGACAGAATATTCGGTTGGACGTTAAAGTATCTGGAGAACCACCACCAACCAAAACCTGGTACGTCACCAACATAAAGAAAATTATTATGCTCTACTTAGGTTCACTCTGTAACCCGCACATGGCAGGGCAGGCAGAGGGAACTTGGGAACCTAGTGTTAAGACACTCCGTTCTACTTCCGTTCCCCACTTTTCGCCGAATTTAAGGCATTGCGTGTTTGCGGAACTCAGCCCCGCGTTTTTTGCCCTAATACCAGAGCGAAGGAATAAAACATTTAATATTTCAATTATAAATATTTTTAATATTTCATTTCACTTCTTTGAGTGGGGAACGAACCCACAACCAGTCGGTTACTGTCACACGCTGGTGCCGCTGCGCCATGACGGGCCGCTGAATAATTTAGACTAAAAAAAAACAAAAAAAGAAAGTATTGGGACTGAGTAAATTCTATAACTGATTGTAAATACTATGATTACGATTACGGATTCGATGTTCGCTTTAGACGATGATTTATTTTTATTTCCACTCTTTGGTAAGATAAAATGCAGCGTTAAGCTTCACGTTTCCATATTCAACACGCTATGTTTTAAAATTGAAAAGCTTAGCTTCTTTATCGATACCTGCTATATAAAATAACATCCCTTACTGGAAGATTAATTATCATTTTATAATATTTTTTTTTTATTGACACCCTTCAAATTGTGTAGTTAATGGACTAGACTGAAATAAATATTTTAGTCTAGTTAATTATTGGGTTGTCAAAAAAAATCTAATTAAATATTTAAAAAAAAATGTCTTACAACAACAAATAATATATATACTTTAAATTTAATATTTACTTCCCTCAGGTTCCACAACAAAGAGCGTCTGGCCACTCGCGACGATCTTTCAGTGGACGTAGAAGATTATAGAACTAAATTGTCAGTAGTGGTCGCTTCCCGCAAGCACAGCGGTACTTATGTACTTAAAGCTGAAAATAGCAGTGGAAAAGACGAGGCTACTATACAGATTAATGTGTTGGACGTACCTGCTAAACCTGAGGGACCTTTGAAGGTGAGATTTATAAAAAAGTTTTTTTATGAGCTTCATCTATCTGACATATGGTAGGGTAGACAGAAGGTTAAGAGGGGAAGTGTTAAGACACTCCGTTCCGTTTCTCATTTTCGCGATATTTTCCACTTAACACTGCGCTTTGCCTTGTTGCCAGAGCGAAGAAATGAAAATATTTAATTTCCTTGAGTGGGGCTCGAACCCACAACCTGTTAAACAAAAATATTTTACACTTATTATGAATTGAGTATTGTTATTACAATACTTGATTCTCATAAACAGGTAAGATTAATTTGTGAATAGTCATGTCATTTTGTTACTCTACTATTTTGTTATTGTTTGCCTCATTTTGTAATGAGCATAATAAGAGCAAAACATCATTTTGCCCACTTTGGATAAATTTTATAAACAGCGAACGATTTCCAAGGAAACTTTACAAATGAAAATATTGCTCCGTCTTAGATTTAATTCTATCATTATACCGATATTAGATTTAACTCTATTAATTTCCCTTTAGATATCTGACGTCCACAAAGAGGGCTGTACGCTCAAATGGAACCCGCCACTAGATGACGGTGGCGCCCCCATCGATCACTATCTTGTAGAGAAACTGGACACTGAAACCGGAAGATGGCTACCAGCCATAAAGACCAAGGATCCCAAAGCAGATATTGAAAACCTGGTGCCAGGTCACGAGTACAAGTTCAGAGTGTCTGCGGTCAATAATGAAGGGGTTTCTGAACCGTTGGAGGGAGAACAGTCTATCATTGCTAAGAATCCCTTCGGTAAGTGTTGAGATTTTTTATTGTGAATAAGATTTTTTTTTCTTTACTATAATTATAAAATAGTTGTTATTTAAGCGTAATATCGTATAATTTTGAGGGAAATATATTTAGTCTGTTAGGCTTGTGGCTGCATTCTCTGGTTTCTCTCTGTTATTTCAACACTATCCTTAACGCGGAAATTTTTAAGACGTACGAATAAAATCTTTATTGTTTTATTGCAATACTGTGCGTATTACAGCATAAGAATAGGTAGCATAATGTTAAGACATTTCTTTTCCTTATTCCTTCACTATTTTTCGAGACATTATGTTTTGAGTAGCCGGATTTGACACGTCATGCTACCAGATCGCCTCCGATTATTAATTTCCCCTATTTTAGAAACAAACTTTTGCAATACAACGGCTTTTCATTATATTACTAATCATTTTTATTTTCTTCTAGATGAGCCAGGTAAACCCGGAACACCAGAAGTGCTGGACTGGGACAAAGACCACGTGGACCTCAAATGGTCCAAACCAATTAAAGATGGCGGCGCACCCATCACTGGGTACATTATTGAGAAACGTGAAGTGGGATCGACCAAATGGGTGAAAGCTTGTGAGGTATGTTAACAATTTTTTTTTATTGTATTTCATTGTTGTTTAATAGAAAAAAATAAATGTTTTTTTTTTATCTGTACCATTTTCTGTTCTTCATCCAAGCGGCCAATTTGCATTTGAAATAATGTACTTTACGCTCAGTCGTGCTTAGTATCCTAACCTAACTGTGCAAATAAGAAAAAATAAAAACTTCATGAAAACACAAAAAAGATTAAAAGCGTAATATAAGCAATATTTTAATGATTTAATAAACGTTAAATCTATTCTTACACATAATTAATAAGTTATTAAAGAATACAAGTTAATTTCAAAATATTCTCTGTCCCTCTAGGTCGGACCTAACGACAACGACAAAGCAACTGTACCCAACCTAGATGAGGGTACCGAATACGAATTCCGTGTGAAGGCAGTCAATGAAGCTGGTCCCGGAGAACCCAGTGATGCCAGCAAATCTGTCACATGCAAGCCTAGACGATGTGAGTTTAAAAAATTTGAAAATTGAGATAGATTAAAAATATATTGTAAAATTATTTAGGTATACCTTTACAAAATCGAATAAATGTTGAGTTTTTAAAGATAGCATTATAAGATATAAATTGATATAAAAATAAGGTATTTATTTTAGTTTTGAAAGCACTTTTTAATATAAATGCACTTTTTAAAATAAAAAAAATCTGCTGTAAACAATTTGTTAACTATTTTTTTTAACTGTATATAATATTTCTCTTCTTTATCTATTTTCCAGTGGCACCCAAGATCGACCGTCGCAACCTCCGTCCAATAAAGGTTCATGAAGGTGAACCCATTTCCCTCGACGTCAAGGTGTCCGGTGAACCCGCGCCCGACGTCTCTTGGTCGCTCAACAGCAAAATTGTTAGCAGCGGCAATGGCCTTAAGTGTATGTTTATTTGTTCAGTTTTTTAGTTTAGTCAGAATTTTACCAAATTTTGTAACTTATAACAAAATGTCTATACTTTGGAAACTGGAATTTCAGCCAAATAAATATAATAATTGTAGCGATTTTTACAAGGTAAATATTTTCAGTTGTTAAATAAAACGAACAAGAAAGGAAACGTTAGAAAATTAAAATACTTCACTAGAATCTGACTGGCTGTCTGTTTCTGAGATTAGCGCTTAAAAACCCACAGACAAACAGACACAAATAAAAAAAACACTATTTACGGCCTTATTACATTAATAAACGTACCCCATAATATTTTATCGGTTACAGATTTATTACAAATATATATAAACAATATCAAAAATATGAACAACACTTTTTTTTTATACTTTCTTATAACTTAATTAATAACTAACTATAAATAAATATGTCTAATGTTACACGTATTTTTTCGATATTAATAATATCAACAATAATTTATTTATTTTTCTACTTTCTAATAACTTAATTAATAACTAGCTATAAATAAATAAATCCATATGAACAATAGTTTATTTATTTTTCTACTTTTTTATAACTTCATTAATAACTAGCAATAAATCTATATAAATAAATAAATTAAATATTACTTATTTCTTTTCAGTGGTAAATGTGCCTTACTTAAGCAAGTACCAGCATTCAAGTCCGCGTCGCAAAGACTCTGGCACATATAAGATACAAGCCACTAACAAATATGGACAGGATACGGCTGAGGTCGAGATTATTGTTGTTTGTAAGTATTATTATTGGTTTTAATGTAGTAATTTTTCGTTAAATTTATTTATACCAGAAATTAGTATTATTTTTTAAAGTATATTTGATATGGATCGGTTTATCACTGGCAATAAATATTCCTTCTTAACTTACTCGTATAATAATGTTTTCGAGATCAATGTTTTACATTTATAATAATTAATTGATTGGTTAAAAAGTGTTTAATAATACCTTTCTAAATAAGGTTTATTAAATAACAATAACTATATTTTAAAAAACTGCTATTACAGTAAAGTTACAGCGAAAATATTTAGATTTTGACGTAACTTGACAAGGATGTTAATTCTTTATTTAAATAGTAAATAAGAGTTGAAATCCTTTGCAATAATATATTATAAGTGTTTCGAAAATAATAATGAATATAATTACATCATAATTACTTTTACAGCTAAACCCGAGAAACCAGAGGGCCCACTAGAGGTGTCCGACATCCACAAAGACGGGTGCACGCTCAAATGGAAGAGACCCAAGGACGATGGCGGTGAACCCATCGAGAACTATGTGGTTGAGAAGTATGACCCCGAAACCGGTGTATGGGTGCCCGTTGGCAAGACCCTGGGCAATGTGCCCGAAATGGAGGTACGTGTAGACATAGAAAATATATAATAATGCTTTATTCTCCGTTTTCTTATATTTGTACATTAGAAATAGTGTGTATATAATTGAGGAATATTGAAGAATTTGTTTTTTTTTAGTTTCATGTCGTATTATTTATTGGGGTAGGTAAAAGTAGTCTAGTTTTAAGGTACTTCGTTTTCCACGTACCTCTTATTATTTTTTAGATATTACGTGTTCACGGGAGATTTCTATCTTCTTATAAAAAGGAGAAAAATAATTATTTATTTATTTACCGTAAATAGAAATTGAACCCAAAACTCTCGCATCCACATTTACTCATATTATTAAAATGTTGAATTATAATATTATAATGATTAATAATGAATTATTATATTATAATGATGAATTATAATATTATTAATAGTAAAATTTCTAAATATTTTAAAACAGGTCGACGGCTTAGTCCCCGGTCACGAGTATAAATTCCGCGTGAAGGCGGTCAACAAGGAGGGCGAATCTGAGCCGTTAGAGACATTCGGCTCTATTGTCGCTAAGGATCCATTCAGTAAGTGTTTTCTTTTTGTTTCACGCTTTAACACGCATATAAAGGGGAAACAGAGGGCTTGTAGTGCTAAAAGCCTGTTTCTCTCTAAATTGTTAAGATTTAGGTGTCGAGTGGCAGAAATTTTAATTTTAACTGTTTACTAATTGCTTTTGTCACTTTCTATTGTAGAAAAAACAATCAAAATAATATACTATCGTTTTTTTTGTATTAATAAGTCTATTATAAATGAATTGGTTAGTTCTAGAAATTTAAATAATTGTGGTATCACTTTGTATGTTTTAGTTTTATGATTTATTATACCCATAATGTATAAATAAAATAATAATAATTCAATTATTAAATAAATTATATTTATAACAGCCGTCCCAGATGCACCGTCCACACCCGTACCGGACGACTGGTCGGCCACACACGTGGACCTCAAATGGGAACCTCCTGTATCTGACGGAGGGTCACCCATCATTGGTTACATTGTGGAGAAGAAGGATAAATACAGTCCCTTGTGGGAGAAGGCGGTTGAAACGCACACACCTACACCTAGTGCTACCGTTAATGGGTAAATATGATTTTTTTTTATTCTTGTAGAAAGATTTTTTTATGTTCACACTGTAACCTGCATATAGTGGGGGTAAACAGAGGGAAGTTGGGAACCTAATGTTAAGACAGGTTCCTATTAAAAACATTGGTTATTCATTGTCCGACTAATTTGAGGTATTGTGTGTTGTGGCAGAACTTAACGCCGCACTTTGCCTTGTTATCAAAGCAAAGAAATGAAAATATTAAATATTCAAATTTGACACCTTGAGTGGGGATAAACCTCATAACCTGTCGCGTTTATAGTCGCACGCTTGTGTCCCTGCTTCGCTACAGAAATATTATTGAGATTTACTGTATAGAGAAGTTTCTTTTTTTTTTCTTCTCGTAGTCACTCTGTTTAGAGAATTCATTGTAATAATTTCTTACAAAGAAGAATTTCTGAAATCGAAGCGCTATCAATTGGCATATATACTGTTTATGTGTTATTATGATATTAATTTAGAAAAGAAATATTAATATTTCATAATATTTTTTGTGTCACTATGTATCGA
>JAYDZJ010285757.1:0-10642 GCA_034509065.1 Eueides lybia
TGATATTGGCATCTTGAGGGTAGTTATTGCACAAATTATGGTAACGTGTTTATAGTTTGAAATCTGACAGATGAATGTTTGTTTTCAAGTTCCATGTTTTATTATTTTATTTACAACATAGTAGGATAAGCAGAGAGCTAATGCTTATTAAGTGGCAAAACTAATCGCCGCAGTTTGTCATGTTACCAGAGCGAAAAAAATGACTTCTCTGAGAAAACATTGAATTTACAACTGTCGTGCTTACAGTCAAAGGTAACGTTCTTATACATTTTGTTACTTTCATTGTGATTTACAAGTGTTAAATTAATTACTCTATATTCGAAATCTAGAAATCCAGCATGAAAGGTATTATTCACTCACTTAGCTTCACTAGACGGAAGGAACTTAGGAACCTAATGTTAAGACACTCTGTTTCGTTCCCCACTTTTAGACAACTTTGAGGCACTGCAGGTTATAACTTAATCAGTGCCGTAACTCAATCTCGCAATTTACCTCTGTAACAGAGTGAGAAACTAAAAATATTAAATATTTCAGTTCCTCGAGTAGAAATCAAACCCACACTGCACATCCTACTGCGCTATAATAGTCTTTTTTTTCAGCTTCACGCTGTATCCCGAACTTGGCAGGGTAGGCAGAGGGAACTTGGGAACCTAGTGTTAAAACACTTCATTCCAATTCCATTCTTCACTTTCCGCCGAATATGAGACATTGCGTTTTGAGTAGCGGAATTGAACACCGTTTTTTGCTTAGTTACCAGCGAAGAAATGAAAACATTGAATATTTCACTTCTTTGAGTGGGAGTCGACCCACAAAGTTCCGCTGCGACAGGCCTTATATACGTATATAAATATATTTAAGCACAATATAAGCATATGTTCACTAAAGGTAGTTTCTAACTCAAATCCCATCAAACAGACACAGTTTGTCACTATACCGCGTCTATTTATCTTGTAATACTGTAAATACACCGCTTTATATTATCAAAGACTTATTCAGTGAATTAATTATTTTCTGATGTCATCTTTGCGTTATTATGAAATGAAAAAAAAATGATAATTGTTTTACGCTATTCGTATATTTCGAATATAGCACATAGGGAAACGGTACCTAGAATTTCGACACATCGTTCTCTACTTCCCGGCAAAGTTTTTTAAATTGCATTTGTGTTATGAAAGTCTTTGCTGTGGTTAGTCTATTATAGCAGTAATACCAATTAAAATATGAGTAATGAGTCAAAGCACGGTGCTAAGTTCCGCCACTCAACACACAATTCCTCAAATAAATACAATTTTAATTAGTATAACTTAAAGTTGCATTCTATCAAAGTAAACCAGAAATTTAACTGAAATGGAATGGAAGAGAAAATAATTCACTACCTACATAGTTTCTAACAAAATCATTAATAAATTCCCACTTTTACCTCTATTCAAGAGTAGGTCATAAATTTGAAGTATGACACTTCCTCGAATTTTAAATTAAATTAAATTGTATATTTTACGTTAAAAAATATGAGCCGGTTGTGGCGTAGGGGCACATGCCTGTTATGTGACTTAAAATATTCTTTGCTACAGTAGAAATTGAACCCTTAACCATCGTGATTACAGTACACGTCTTCCTCTACACCACGACGGTCTCACCGTTTCAATTTACTTTATCAAATTGAGGCTTAACCGGTCTTTTTGTAATATTAAATCAATTCTTGGCGAAAATCCATGTAAATTAGATTCGTATTTTTAATTCAATATAAATCTTTCAAGAGATTATTTATAAGCCACGACATTAAAAGAGGATTGTTTTGAGAGTTTAACTTGGCTGTCTGTCTGAAACACCTTACTTCTAAATATTTTTTTAATCAACAACTTTCATCTGAATTTTAACGGGTTGTGCGTTTAGTGGCGAAATTCAACGCCGTACTTTATCAAACTTTACTGCATTTTGTCAAAGTAAACCAAAAAATCAACTAAAAGGGAAAATAATTCACTACCTACATCATCTCTAACAAAGGCATTATAAATTCTCACCTTTACCTCCATAGAAGTGTAGGTCATAAATTTGTAACGTGACACTTCAGTAATGAAAGTAAAGAACTAGATATATTGATATTTAAGTAAGCTAGAAATGATGTTTATATAGTGATTAACACTTATGATATGATGTTTTAGAGTTATGGGTAACATGAAAACAAATATTTATTGTTAAACTTTTAAGAGAATATAAAGGTGGTATGAAATATTTAATATTTTTATTTCTTTGCTCTGGTAGCAGGGCTAAGCCCGTCGTTGAGTTCCAAGCAATGTGTCTATAATATGTAACGGAAAAAGGAATACTAAGTGGTTTATTTGTAGATTCTCTCTGCCTTTTCTATTACCTGCGGACTGTAGCCTGTAGCCTGCAACTAAAAAGAAAATAAGAAGATATAGTGAGCAAAACAATATGAATGCTGCGGGCTTACATTATTTTTTTTAAAATTTTATTGGGGATAAATATAACATAGTAGATATCTTTATAATACTTTTCTTTTTTTAAGCTTATAGTGAAAAAAATAAAGTTATATTAATAGCTACTGGCATTTTTAAATTATAATTATTCGTATAAAAAACATGTTAAAGAAACTAAGGCCGACGTAGTGCAGAGGTAAGGGTACGATTGTAAACGCGACGGATGTGGACTCAATTCCCACTCCATGAAATTTCTTCCTGTTCTCGTCCACATACTGTTTCACAATTCAGCGAAAATTATGAAACAGAGTCTGAATGAGAACGGAAACAGAGTGTATCAAGACTGTGTTCTTAAGTTCCACACATAGTGCGGGATACAAGTGAAACAAAAAAACAAAAGAAGCAAAATCATTATATTATCTATAGAACAACCATATGTAACTTTATATACGTTTCCAAAATTTCCATTATTGAGTGACTAACATACAACGTACAGACGAAACTACTGGAATTCGAGAAAGAGAAGAATAAATAGGGAGGGAAGGAGAAAGAAGAAAAGAGAGAGAAAGAAAGAGAGAGAGAGTGTACTAAGATGATATCTTTAATTTTCATTTAACGCCTTAAAGTTATGAAACCGACGACGGTTTTTCATTAAATTTATTATGCCTTTAAGTGAAAAACAACGAGCAAATTAATTACAATATACGCAAAAAATTAAGTTTCACTAAAAGCTAGACTAAAGTATATGAAATATGCTTAAACTTTGCCAGAGCAGATGTTAAAGTGCAACTAATATAATACTTGTAACAAAACTCTGAAAAAAGACTGGAGCTTCATTTTATACGTGGACATTAAATTAATTCAAATTGGACTGCAAATAATATTTCGTTTACTTTTTCTATGTATCTCGCACATTTAACAGACGGAACCTGGGAACTTAGAGTTAAGACACTATGTTTCCAATAAGATTCGTCAAATGTCCACTTTGTGCGAGGACACTATTTGTTAAATGTTGGAGTTTAACGCCTCGCTTTATCCAATGTACCCGTGCGGACGAAACATCGATTTCGATGAGGTTTTAATAATTTTAATAAAAATAATTATTTACAGAGTGTCTTAACACTATGTTCCCCAGTCACCTTCTGCCTACCCTGCCAAGTACCGGACATAGCGCGAAGCTTAAAATAAATTATAACGCGTATTCCAACAGACGCAGGTTTAAATTCAGGTGCGTAGAAACTGAACGCATAATTTAATTAAGGAAAAGCAGACAAAAACCATAAACATCACGATCATTTTTAATTAGCGCAATAAATTTTAGAAGAAAAGGGGAAATCTATTTTGTAAAGAAACATTATAAGATTTTTTTTGTATTGCATAATCTTGTTAAATGTGATTATAAAAAAAATACCAAGAGGCAACTCTATACAAATAGGAAAGTACGTCTCAAAAAATATAATAATAGTAAAATACATATTATACCTGTATACGAAATAGTTGTAAAAATACCTATACTAGGAGGAATACTGATATTTTTATACTTCTACTTGAAATGTTTATTTCTTAAATGTTGAAAACATTACATTAAATTTAAATATAATTGTATTCTAGAATCTGGATATTAATTCTTTTTTAATTTCACGCTGTATACCGCACATGGCAGGATAAGAAAAAGTAACTTGTGTACCCAGTGTTAAGACACTCCGTTTCCCTACTTTCCGCTGAACTTGAGGCACGTGTGTTGAGAACCCAACGCCGTGTACTACTGTTGTTGTTAACAGAGCAAAGACAACGAAAATATTAAATATTACTTTTGACAATATTAAATACTTCACTTCTTCGATTAAGTATCGAACCCGCAACCTGCCGCTTAGAGTCACACGCTTGTGCCACTGCGCCACGACATACCTCATATCTTAGTCTATCAGAAATTGTAAAACAAGATCATTTATCTTACCAAGAGAAAGTTTTAAGAATAACATTTTGAATATCGGAAGGATATCAGCATTACGTAAATTAACACTGTACCTTATATAACTGATATTAAAATATGAACCTTATGATTTTGATATAAGGCTTAAAATCACTATATTTGCTTTGAACAGCTCTTTCCTGCCAATTTGGAGCAAGTGGTTAGATTGTGAACGGTTAAGTAATGATCGTACAGAATGTATATACATACATACATACATACATACATAGTACATATTGTATATTGCTAGCGGCTTTGCTTTTGTTCATTTTTTATTATGATCTAATTTTCTTTGCCTAGTATCGACTTCATGCTCTTTTCTATAGATTGCAGGATAGATAGAAAGAATCGGGAACCTAGCACTAAAAAAAAAATGTTCATGCTGAATTCCGCATTTAGCAAAGTAGCAGAATTTGATTTGAAAGCGTTATGAAGAAGGTAGTTGTGGATTCGATTTCCACTCGAGCTGATTGAATATTAAATATTTTTATTTGTATTTCCTCGTTCGGTAACGAGGCAAAGCGCGGTGTTAAGCACCGCAATACGCAATGTCAATAGAATTCGGTGGGGGGTTAAGTATACTTATGGGAATGGAGTCTATGTCTTAAAACTAGGTTCCTAGGTTTTATCTGCCTGTTTTGCGGGATACCGCGTGAAGCTGAAAAAATATATACACAGTTATTGCCTTTCTTTTCGTCTTACGCCATTTAGTGAGTATAACAAGGAGTATATATAAAACACAGACTTAATTAAAAACGAACATTAACTGATAAATCTGAAGAGTTTCTATTTGAACGAGCTCATCTCAGAAACTACTGGGTTGAAATATTTTTGTGTAGGTTAGTCCAATCATTAATATTTAATATTTTTATTTTAAATATTTAATATTTCCACTTCTTCGTCTTTTTTATAACAAGAAATAAATCAACAAAAATATAAAAGATACAGATGAATATTAAGAGAAAACCAAAAGTCAGTCGATTCAATATCCATTTGCGGCAATTTCAATAAACAATAATGATAAACCAAAGCACAGTATATTTTCAAAGTTCGAAGTTAGTTACAGTTAGTTATAACCGAGACAAACTCACATTAGCAGAGTGCTTAGTTTAGAAGCAACTATTAACCACACATTTACCAACTTAACTAGTGAATTATACGTATCCATTATATCGTTTATAGGAGTTTTAAACTTTGTCTGTTTGACTTTTACTCATCTTCACGCTGTATCCCGCACATGGCACAGTAGGCAGAGGAAACTTGGGAACCTAGTGTTAAGACACTCTGTTCCACGTCCGTTTCCGGCGGAGAGTGTACAATAGAATTGAGTGTCTTTATACTAAATTCCATATGCCCACCCTGCCATGTGCGGGTTTTTTAATAAGCCACAATCATAATCAATCACATAATTTTCATACGCATAAACACTGCAAAGAAACATTGCTTATTACTTTCTTAAGAATTGGCTTTTTTTTTAATTTTGAATATAGACTTTATAAAAGCATTTCTTAAAATTTTTACATTCTCGTTTATAGCCCCTTCATAACATGGTAGAAATGCCAGCTATCTACCAACTATCTACCTGTTTGTTTGTCTAATGGCAACTTCCTCCCTCTTGCTATTTTGCTATAAATTGAAAACAGTTTAAAGGTAACCTAGAAAATAATAAAAAATCATAAAATCGAAGTAAATATATGCATGTATAAGAAATTTTTACAGCACAAGATATTTGTTATATCCAAGAATACAATAACGCAGTGATTGGATTACATATGAAAGCATTTTTTCTCGATATAAATGTAATATTTGGACGTGAGAAAAATACGTTTGTTCCTTGACAGTACATTGTATACAAGCTATAACGTTAATATAAGGTAAAGTGTCTTTGTTTTGTATTTATTTTATTTAATGAAATTAAGTAAAAAAAAATACAAATACATAATATCTATATGAAATTATTCAGAAGAAAGACTGTGAATGCAACTGGCTGTGGGTTCGATCCCCACTCGAGGAAATGAAAAATAATAATGTTTTCATTTCTTCGCTTTGGTAAAAAGGGATACATCGTGAAACTGAAAAAAATGTTTCTATTATTATCAGCTTCACATTGTATTCTGCACATGGCAATGTGGGCACACGGAAGCTGTGAACCTAGTGTTAAGACACTCTGTTAAGTTTTCCCCTTTCCGCCGAATTTTAGAGACGGATCTCAACGCCATGATTTACCTTATTACCTTGATATTTAATTAAGTATCAAATCCAGCCTAATCAACTGCGTCACGACATTCTGTTTTTTCATATAGTTATAAAAAAAGCTTTGCGCTATCGAATCGAAGCGCAATAAAATGAAGTTTAACTGCAAGCTCGTCGGTCGTGAGTTCTATTCCTACTAGGGTTTGAAGCGTTTTCATTTTCTTGTTCTGATAAATTAAAAGTGCAGCGTTGAGTTACGTCATTGAACAAGCAATTTTCAAATAATTGTATACATGTTAAGCGGACATTTACATTTTTATATGTGGGAAACAGCGGGGAATCAAAAAATTAATAAAAAGTCATATTTTGTTCACAATTTAACAAGTGAGCTTACATACGCGGTATATTTTCAACCAAATGACTTAATCTATGCAAACTTAATGAAGTCGATTTATGGGAATACAGTCGTTATGCGGAATTACTTTTATAGTGCGGATTTGTGTTCTTTTCGTATAGTGAAATTTGAATGTATTTTTAGTGCAATTGTATGTTTATATATCTATAATTTATTTTTCAGGCATGTCGTGACGTAAGGGCAAGAAACGAGACTGGTTGTAGATGACCCTCTCGAGAAATGAAATATTTAATATTTCCACTTGTTTGCTCTAGTGATAAGGCGAAGCATGACATTGAATTTCGCTACTCTACGCGCAATGCTTTAAATTCGGTGGAAATTATAAGCGGAAAAGAGTGTCTTAGCACTAGGATTTTATGTTGTCTCTGCCTACACTACCATGTGCTTGTAGCTTAAACTTATTTTTTTGACTCATGATCTACTTTAAGTCTCCGAATTAACTCAAAGCGTACTTTGAAACGATTAATGTAATATAAACTATATATAGCCTAACCTCGATGAAGAAACTAAAAAACTTCAATTCATGTTTCAAATAAACCTGTACCTTTTGCTGAGTAGGCAAAGGTAACTTGGGAACCTAGTGTTAACACAGTTCGTTTCCATTAAAAAATATATATATACCACTTTGCGCCAAATTGTGGGCATTTTGTATTAATCTCATTATCGGAGCGAAAAAATGAAAATGAAAATATGTAATATATTTCATTTCAAATATTTCAATTTTTATTTCCCTTGAGTGGGGGGAAAATCTACAAAGTGTCACGTATACAGCGTCACGACATGCTAGGAATTAGCTAAAATCGAACTGACTACCTTCTACTTACCTACTGTTCTCAAAAGACAAAATTAACCAGACATTTAGATAATATTTGTGACGCATCTCCTCTAACGACACTCATCTCGCTCTCAGAAAGGAAGTATGAACTCATAATTTTACCAAGATTACCTCAGAATGTTATTTATATACATAATGAGATTTTTTTCTTGCAATAATAAAGAATATTGACTTTCTTGTGAAGTTTGTGAATTTTAATTTGGGCTGGAGATCATTTATATTGAAAATATATAAACAGAAATATTAGCAGAATACAAAACCCGAATTACGGGTTTGTTACACGTTCGTGTGAAAGTTCATTTTTATATTATCTTTATTTCGGCGTTGGGGTAATGACCAAGTTATTTCTTATGCGGAAGGAAGTATGAGCCTGCTTAATGTTTTGCTGTAACTATGACGCTAATTAATAAGTTTTGTTGAAATTTCTGTTTCTTATAATATACATATGTAACTAGTAGAATCCGGATATGCAGAACAATTTTATGTAACCATGTTTGTTACATAGTCTTTATAAATTTATTTAAAATCTCTAGTTCTTTTATTTTTACAAAAAATATCAATAAAAATAACTAGATATCTCTAGTAGAATATTTTTTCTATTGTAAAGAGTCTACTGGCACGGACAGTCAACATATAATCAGAATTAAATTAAACAGTATCCCAATAAATACATACAAATGTGAAATGCTTTAATATTCATCACATATTAAATTTTCGTATTAATAAAATTGATTGATAATTGCAAAAGGATATCTATAATTTTATATTTATGAATTCATTTTGAGAATATATAAATAGAAATTATTAAAATAAATATACGAGTTGTAGTTTCGATTCTCGTTTGTGGGAAATATAATTGAAAAATACTACAGGGTAATGAAAATGTAAGACACTGCCGCAGCCGAGAAGGTGCGTTGAAAAAGGGAATGTATTACCACAAAATAAAAGAAAAATCTTTATTAGTAATTAATTAATCCTTAAATTCTGCGTCTGTCTTGTTACCTCAGCGAAAAACAAAAAAAAAATCATTACCTCAACTAGGAATCAAATCCACAATAGTCGCGTCGCACTTACAATCAAATGATCTTCACGACCATTTAGCCATTTTTTTCTTTCACGCTGTATCCCGCACATGCCAGGGTAGACAGAGGGAACTGGGAACCAAGTGTTAATAAAGTAGGTTCCGTTCCCTACTTACCGTCGAATTTGAGGCATTGCATGCTGAGTGGCGGAACTCTAAGTCACGCTTTGCCCTGTTACCAGAGCGAAGAAAAGAAAACATTAAACATTTAACTTAAAAATATTAAATATTTCATTTCTTCTAATGGGGATCGAACCCACATCCTGTCGTTTATAGTAACACGCTTGTGCCCCTGCACCACGACAGGTCACCATTAAGCCATGATGTACATAATATATTATTATGTTTGCGACCTTAATAAAGGACAATTTATTCGTTACATTAACCTCAAACCAGTGGGTTATGAGTGGAGTGACGTTAGTATCAATCTGCAGGGATAATGTCACTTTTGTCAAGCTAGACGACCTTATGATGGCACCTAAGCAATATAATATGTTTATTACAATCTGTCGTTATAATTATTTTTTTTGTGGTTAACTAAATAAGGGGAGGGGAAGGAAACCTACCTAGCGTTAAGAAATTCCGTTCCTATTAAGACATTTTTATTGTCCACTCCACAATTTTGGAGGCATTACGTGTTGAGTGGCAAAATTGAACGCCTCAAACGGCAATTAAAATATTATAATTTGAATTTAGTTACTCAGGTTCACGCTGTATCTCGCACATGGTGGGGTAGGCAGGGGGAAATTTAGAAAGTGTTAAGACAGGTCGAATTTGAGGCATTGCATGTTAATTAGCGGAACTCAACTGTGCTTTGCCTTGTTATGAGAGCGAAGAAATTAAAATATTAAATATTTAATTTTTTCGAGTAGGGATCGATTTAACAACCTGTCGCGTTTACAGTTAGACGCTTGTGCTCCAGATCCACGACAGAGCCTAAATAGTAATTGGTAAAGCATTTGTTTTTCTTTCATATTTCTTTAGTTTCACGGTTTAAAGTTAAGTTATTTTCCGGTAAATGGTCGAGAAATCGCTTAGTGAACCGCGAAGTCTAACATTGCGCTTTGTCTAATGAGTCAGGAAATTATAACAATTAAATTATATTATTGAAGCTTGTCCTGGCGAAGGTGCAACCATGTTAACGTTATACCGACAGGTTATTTATAGTACATTGCCGAGAGATACCATCACGGTATGACAGGTGATGGTACGACAGGTAATATTTCACTTTCTCAAGAAGTCGTATTCTCGAAATGAAACATTAAATATTTTTGTATTTTCTGGTAATGACATGACGCGGTGTTATGTTCCGCCACTTAACACACAAGAATGATTCGAAAAGAGGATGGATTTATTGGAATGATAATAGACTGTCATAACACTAGAAGAGAGAAAGTTCCCTATGCCTACCCTGTTAAGTGGAGTATATAACGTGTAGCTAAAATAACCATTCATATATTTAATTCTCCCGAGTGAGGATCGAACCCGAGTCCCTATAAATTAACTGTCGATTGCTCCACCACGGTGCTGTAACGGCCTCTTTTCCCACATAGCTGATCTCGCAAAGGAACGCTTAAACTAGATAGGCAGAAAAACCCTGCATTCCTTAATCATATCTAAATCTGAATTTTCATACATTTTCATTTTTTTTGGTTAGATAGCCAACGTTACAAACTAAGACTTCACTGGTGTTTTATATATTCATAAT
>JAYDZJ010287662.1:0-10579 GCA_034509065.1 Eueides lybia
GATTTTTCTAATGCTTTTAACACTGTTGATATTGATATCTTACTAGCAATCCTTAAATCTATTAGTGTGTCCTCTGAAGCTACTGAATGGTTTTCTTCCTACTAAAATGAATGGATGCAAAGCGTTCGTATTAACGATCTGCAATCATCGGCGTGCGCTCTTAATGCTGGTGTTCCTGAGGGTGGCGTCCTTTCTCCCCTCCTTTTTTCCATTTTCATTAATTAACGTAGGTAAATGGCTACCCCGCCTCTCCCCTTTCCTGTACGATCGTTACGAATTAAATGGAAACCAGGTAGTGCATAGGATGTCGATGGTAAACATGGCTTAAGGAAAGTTTCAGAGACTAAAATTGCATGAAGGTTTTGAACATCAGAGGAAGCCAAAAGGTCAGGATAGTGTGCGGGAATGCTTTGTGCATTTATGTGTACTACATTGAATTGTTTTTTGGAATGGAGAAAAGTAGTGTCCAATATACTATTGAGTGGAGAGGAAGCGCTGTGAAAACTGTCATTAGACGACATAGACGTATATTGAGAGAATGTATCGACATCCGAATTTTCATTCTTTGTGGTATTAAGCATAGTATTGTGTAAAAATATAATTTTATATAAAATATAATAAAAATAAAACCTAAAAACAAATTTAAAGATTTTATAATAACTAATATAATAACTAATATTAGTAATCAAAGTAATATATAATATATTATTATAATCAATTAGCAAAGTTAATAATTAAATTGGCAAGTTTGCATCACACGCCTGCCAGCATTCACTTTCGATGACAGAAAAAAAAACAGAAAAACTAAAAAACTTATACACTTAAAAAGAACAAAAACGGAAAAACAAAAGCAATATGCACAAATAAAATACATTATATCAACAATATAAGACTTATCGTATAAAGAAACGTTTGACAGTTTATATCATCTGCGAGATATATGAGCTGCTTTGACTTTTAACAAAACAATGACAAATGCAAAGTTTATATGTCATTCCATCAAAATGTCAGTATCATGAGGTAAACATTACAATTTAGAATGATAATAAAGTTTCTAAAATTGTGATTTTAGAGTATAGCAGAATAAAGGGTTTTAGTGGGTAGTTCTACAAACTATGGAAGAAAATGAGTCGGATTTCAGCCCGCCATTTTTATTACATTTTGGTTGCAAAATTAATTTTAATAACAAGAGTACAATGTCTTTTAGCTTATCCAAAGCGGAACAGTAGATATTTTTATTAGTTTTTAATTTATGGCTATTTCAAGAAAATGAAGCCACAGGAAACTGAGAGTGGCTCCAGGAAACTGAGGAAAATAACAAAAATCAATTGAAATCAAAGTTTTTGTATTATTTATTTAGACATTTAATGTAGACATCCACTGTAAAAAACACATATATTTACTTTTCTCAATTTTGTTTACCTGTATGTTGCTTAGAGTTTAATTTATTTTTTTAATGTCGAGATCATCTTTTTAGAGTTAGGCGCCTTTTTAACCTTATCATTTTTTGATTTACTTTTTCTTTCTTTGATTGTCTGTTACCAGTTTTTTTTTAACTTTTATTACTTTTTCTTTCATTTTCTTTTACCTAAGACAGGTCAGGCATGGTCGTTAAAATCTTTGGACCTTCTAAATTGCTATTGGAGTAAGATCACGTACAATGCTCATGTCATCAGTAGGATCACTAGATTCCGTTTTGTTTTGGTAGATGTTTTTAGAAATTTGGAGTGATCTAGCAGGATATTCTAATAGACTAATCAAATTATGTTTATACTTTAATACCTTCATCACAATAACAGTATATACATTTGTAGCTTTTGAGTGTCCCATTAAAAGGGATTAATTTCGGTTGATAACTCGAAATTAATCATTGCATCTCCTCAATTTCACTTTCAGTGACAGTAAAAAGTCTCACATCAGACAGCGACTTTGAATGAATCCACAGAACTCAGGCGGGTTAGTAACATCATCTCCACATGCTACGACATCATTTGCAGTTCTTTTGCACACGGTGCCTTCGATATCTGGCGCCTCCTTACCATGGCCCGCTTTACAAATTCAGGGCACAGGTCTCTCACTTTAGACTAAAACCATACTTTGTTTCTATAATGTGTGTTCATGATTGTGGAACTCAGGACTCGTTATATTGTTTAAACTAGACAATATATTTTCACGAACAAAAACATACATCATATTTATCTTTTTCTTTTTGTATATTCCCACCAATTTTTGGGAGTTTGCCTTTTTTGACGATTCCACACTTCAGATACATTTTTTTTCCAGACTCTCTTAGTTTCTTATATTTTTGCTTTCCTTTTTTCTTTTTCAGCCACCAACTCAGAGTATCATTATTGATTTTTTCATATCACAATTATGTCCGTTATTCCTTTTTTTCTAATATTTCTTCTTTGGTCATATTCTTTTTTGGTTTTGAATTTTTTTTCTGTTAATAAAATGTAATATTTTTAATAATTTTAAAGTGTTAATTTTACAAAATGTAATATTTAAATAATAAATAAATCATACTGTTAAGTATTTAAAAAGGCTAGGTATAGTCAGCTAAGATCAATTAAATATATGGTTTTATCATCAGGTTATAAATCCAACGATTCAAAACGATGACTTAAATACATTTACTTAGACCAGTATATTAAACTTGCTATAAAAACTAATCAAATGACCTGTTACATTAGTTATTCGTAACTAAATAATTGCAGGTAAAAATTTTGAATATTCTTGCACAAAACGATATTTATGTATAACCTTCTCAGAATCCTGGATAGCTCTCAGTATCCTGGGTCTTAATTAGACAGGATCCTGAGACCAGGTTCCTGAGAAATTCTCTCTAATAATAAAAAAACAAATTAATTTATATTAATAAATAAAAAATATGCTATACTTAGCCTTTGTGCTAGAAATGTACACTTCTAAACGTTAAAATTACTTACATTTTGTCATTTTTATATAAAGAAATTTCTTACCAGGATTCTGTGAACTGTACTGATTTCGGCACGACTTTACCGGTTTACGCCATTTGGCTAAGTAAATAACGCACTAGACAAAAATTGTTTAATGACATTCATAGTCTCCTTCGCACGTATGATTGAATCCGCTAAACGCCAACGTCACACGGCAGATAGCACAGCGAATATTTGCTTGTTTTACATTAAACAGGATCCTGATGTAAAAGCGTGGGGACAAAATATATTTAAGATTTTCTCATTATATTTTTTAAAAAACCGGATAATAATTATTTTACCTAGCAAGTAAAACTAGTTAACTTGTCAATATGGGTTTCATTTATGACTCTAATAGTGAAGTAAATAAATTATGTCGCATTTTTAACTAAAATTTGTTCGAAGGACACTGCAGGATTCTGAGAATTTAGGACTTTGAACAGTTATTTCATTTAAAAAATAAAAGTATATCTTAATCATTTTTAGTGATCAACTAGAAACAGTTGAAAATAACAGTTTACCGTCCATAAATAATATTCAAAACCTTTTTTTCAGTTATATTTTGGCTGAGACGCCGATAATTCCATAGTTTGTAGAACTTCCCATATAATAATAGTAATTAAGTTATGATACATGCTGGTAAAAATGTGTTCATAATAGTAATTGAGACAAAATATGACAAAGGAAATTGTTTACTTTTAACTATTCTCTTCGCTCGCGAGACCTGCATCACTGGCTTTTTCCTGGATTCACTAGCAAATGAGCTCGCAACGGGTGCTTTGGATTGAACTTCAGCCGCGTCGTGGATATTGTCTAGCTCAATGCACGTAGAAATAATGTGACGCTTCCCATCCGGCGAAATAACTATGACATAATTTTCGAGCAGCCATGAAAGTCTCATGCCTGGATTTCATGGGGAATTCTGAAAGACTATAGCCAGTGCTTTTCAAATTGGTTTAAGCATACCAGATTTGATTCCGCACTGATAGCTTACGAAATTTCACCAATATAGGCCTTGGATTCTCAGATGTTACTGCACCCAGACGCTGACAACGGGTAATATCACTTAGCTGCAGATCAGGCATTTTAAGATGTTTGGATAAGACGGTCAATGTAGTGGCAGAATCATTTAGATTTCTTTCCTCGGGCATACCATGCATCAAAAGTATCTTCTTTCTACTTCTCATGTCAAGAAGGTCCACTTGTTTTGACAGGATATTTACCTGCAGTTGCAAACCTTCCAGAGCACTCAACACAAAGGACCGGAATGCACTAAATTGAGCTGCAATATGTGAAAAACTTTTAGTTTAAGAACGATGTTATAATAAACTACTGAAAACATTTATCCATAATTATCAATACTAGTATAAATTAGTTGTTTTTATTATGTGTTTTTAATATAAACTACTTTTTCCAACTCCATAATTTTTGAATATTGTTTAGCCGCATCGCGGCTCCATCTTAAGACTCTAGAATAGAGAATTTAGCATTAGAGTTCTAAGCCAAATCGAAACCTATCAAATGAGCCTAAATACCTTTCTTAGTTCAGAAGACTTATTAATTGTATTTAAAAAACCTTTTATAACTATATAAATTTTTGGTACTGATATAAGTGAATTGTAAAAATTTTTATACATATATATTATTACATATACGAGTACATTAACATACACGGCGAGATAAATAAAGCTCCATGCTGTATGCCACAGTATAGCCCATAGTAGGCACAGGAAAACCTAAAGAGGAAGCTTAAACTGTTATATACCAGTTTATTTAACGCACTTGGTTCGAAAGAGTAAATAAGTAAGTTAGTATTTAGATTTATCAAGTAAGCGCTTGGAATTTGATACAGTGAATAGTTTTAGTTAGCACATCGTTATGAATTGGTTCGACGAAAGTATTGAACTATTGACGTTGTGATACATATACAGGAATGCAGCTTACATTCATGTTACAATTCCACGCTGATACTCAGAATGTCAATAATATTGCAACATACTCTTGCTATATATTCATTAATTTTAAGTATAACATATAAGTAGTGTCGTAGCGGCACATGGACTCTTGTAATTGTATCTAGAATCGTCGCGTTTACAGTCCACGATTATATTTTAGTTAAATTTTCACTCGGGGAAATGAATTATTTTAATTTTTCACTCTGCTATAAGGCTCGGCGTGAAGTTCCGCCACACAATGTTTTTTAAATTGGGTGGAGGACGGAGGGTTTCAATACGATATTCACTCTGCTTATTGTTATATACACGTCGCAATATAAAACTTACATATTATAAATTGATAAAGTTCAGATTAAAAATATATCAGTTTATAAATTTTTGATTTTTGTTCACTGAAAAGTGCTGTACAATGACCTTCCCGCGGTTTCGGCCGCATAAATTGCACATCTTTATTTACACTACACTAAGAAACAGTGTTGTGTGATTCTACATATCAATGATATGTTGGAGGACTCTAATATACATTATTTTGTAGATGATAACACTGTGGACACTGTATACTCCGGCCGTGCAAGTCTTTTTTGGGAAAACGTCGACCAGCGTGACCACATAGGACCACATACGTATGTATACGTACGTTATAGTGGAGACGGAATCTCACGATGATAGTTGTAGAACTAACTCATTGTAGGAACACAAGTATCATTCAGGTATAGGTACAATTAATGCTTGCAAATTTAATGAGAAGTTATGTTTCTGTATGGAATGTAAATATAAACTAGTAAGCTAGTGGAGTAATAGTAGTATCTATTGTCCAAAATGTTCTAGAAATGTATTAAATATTAAAACTGTTGATATTTACACTAAGTTATCTGTAGTGATAGTGCTGTACAACGAAATACGCAATGATTCGAAAATTCGGCAAAAGAAAATGAACAGTAGCGTAAAAAAAAGTTTCTTTAGATTCACGCTGTGCTCCGCGCATTTATTTTAAGTTTGAAAAAGTTACATTTAGTAACAATTTCACATAATGTTCATAAATGATTAAGTGAATTCTGAAGTGTTGTTATGAGCTTCATTAGCTTTCACTTCTTTACCAATTATTATACTACATTTACTCGAAAAGCATAAATATAAAACGAAAAAGAGGTTGTATTACCTTTTCTTACTTGACGCTCACGATGGAACTAAACACCGTATTTGTAAAAATAGTATATGTTGCATTTCTTCGAATGGGACTCAAACTCAGAACTCTAATTCTAAACTCTACTTTATAATTGCGTGAAGGACGAACCACCATGCGTTTATTCATCTCTCAATATTAAAAAAAAAATCATAATAACTATTAAATTAACCAAACTTAAAAAAAGTATAGGTATATATATATAAATAATAGATATAAAATTTTCTATAGTAAATTTTAAATCACAAGACAAAATCAACCTATTGAAATAATATAAGTCATGTTTTGTACCATTATTAACATTTATTAAAAACTAAAAGACTTGAGGCCTGTCGTGGCACAGAGGCATATATCTCGGGTTAATCGGCACTTGAAGAACTATTTCATTTAATATTTTCAAATGACATATTTTATATTTTCATTTTTTCGTTCTGGTAACAAGGCAAAACGCGGCATTCAGTATCGCCACTTAACACGCAATGCCTCACATTCGACGGAAAGTGGGGAACAGAACGGAGTGTCTTAATCCAAGTTCCCTCTGCCTACCTTGCCATCAGGAACCTGAACTTATTCCTTTTTCCTGTACGTATTTTCATGTTACAATATTACAAACGCAAATTTGACTTATGATTGTTCGATGCAGAATGTAGTCGTCGTCTATAAAACTTAAATTTACGCAATAATTTTCATATTTTTGTATAAATTCTCATACAATCCTGAAAAGATAGACAAATTTTTCAATAAAATTATTTATTATGTATGTTTATTGCAAATTAAAATACAATGGGGAAAATTATTGCTAATTAAATTATGTACAGGCATTGTACTCGTATCCGTTTGTAGTTTAATAAAGTACAGTATTCTTCAGAGGTTAATATTTTTATCTATATTTTTTTTGGAAAAAAATAATTTCTTTTTATATTCTCTAATAATATATTATGATGGATAAAAAGTAACATATTTTATTTAAAATATATCTTAATAGATAAATACTATAATGTGATATTTACGCCTCCATATAAAGCTGTTATTAAATGTTATCGAACTTCATACCACAATGAACATAGTAGGTACACGTCTTATTGTCTTAATTCAAAATATCATTCTGTTATTCAGTGTACAAGAGTGCGATCCCGAGAGCGTTGTGTATTGTACTTTAGAGAAACCTTCTTATAGAAATTTAATATTAATACATATTTATGTACATAAACTATAATAATATTTAATAAGTTTTGTTAATCAAAAATTTGAATGTTATGACATAGGAAGCTACAATACTAAACAATTGCTCTACTTTGGCTAAAAATGTAAAGCGAAAATAATCACTAAATATAACTCCTAAAACCTAACTCCGTAAAATTATTTATAATCTACTATATAAACGGGACATAAATCTACAATCAAAAAAACACTTTTTTTTCATTTTGTGTTAAAAATATTTTAAAAATGTATTCTTGATATTATAAGTAGTCTAAAAATGCTTTGTTAAGAGGCGACAATCAAGAACTCATATAACCTTACTATGTACTTACTCGAGAGAGAGGATCTTATCTTTCTTACTATTCAAGTGCAAAACGCCGACATCTTTCATGATACTCTTTATATCAGGAACATTGAATGTACATATGTGCCATCAAGTGACGACTGTATAAGAAATATTAATATTATATAACATTTATTATGAAATTATGCAATTAAGTGACTGACGCTCCATTTGTACATCTACCTTTATATTCCTCCTATATTGCATTTAAACAAGATATTGGAAAGCATTTAAGACTTAATTATATGCTTATGTTGTTAATTCGGTCGTTAAAATTATTTATAGTAATATATTCGATTATTGATTAAATATTACAACAAAAAAGCCTGTAATTACAAACTAATTAAGCCTAACAGATAGATTCCAAGAGGCGCGGGTTTCAATCTCGCTACTTTCAAATTTTTATACGTTTTCTAAATAAGTTGCGTTATACTGACTTATTGTAGTATCATTGTGTCAATGAAATCTGATTAAAAAAATTACATACATATGTATCCACACCACAAAAATAATACTAAAATTGCATGCCTCCTCTGCCAAATCCATTCCCAAGAAATCATTTTATACGTGAAGAGGAAGCGTAAAATACCGAAAGGCCAACTGTCAGACCTAAATCATATGAGAAACTGTCTTCGGATTCCTTTAGTCAAGAATACTAGAAATTTGCGTCTAACGCTACGAATATATTTTTTTTTAAATATCATTTGCGTACAGTCGTACATTTTTGTACGATCTTTTTTATTATTACCCATTTTTGTACTTGTCTCTAGTTAATACAAATTTTAATATTTTATTTATAAGTACGCAAACAAATGAAACATTTTACTATTGATACTACTCTTTACTGTTTCTTGTTTAAGGACGTTTATGCATACAGTTAAGCACAGTGGAACTTTTCTATCCGTCAGCCGTCATCCCGTGATAAGTAATCTTCTGTCATTCGTCATCGATTATACGTCATCTGTTGTCAGTTACATTTACATGTCACCTTAGTTATCACTATGTTTTCACACTCTATACTGTAAACTGTATAAACCACAAATATTAGTATAAAATATTTATTTGTATTAATCATTTTTATAAAATTTACTGAGCCTGAGGAATTCGTAAATTTCGTAAATTTGCTAATAACGTAAATTTCTAAAATTTATGAGAGAGGTTTGATTTCACCTGTGAATCTAAGCATTACATTTAAATATAACTATTAAAAATATTATCATTGAGTAATAGCGAGAGATTAAATTAAAATCTGTTTTAATGAAAAGTAACATGTTATATTATGCAGCAGCTGACGACGAGTCCTAAATTATTTATAGCATTAGTTAAAATTTGTAACTACTGAATATTATATTAATAATTCCTCTATTAGTATAATGGATACAATCAAAGACTTGGCTGATATATTCGATAAAGAGTTGACAATTGTATTTGTTTGTTATTGATTTGTAATGCAAAACTCACTCATTAAAATCTATTAGACTTTAAATGCAGTTGTCACTATTATTCCTTGGCTACCTTCCGTGAACATACAGTATTTGCCTTGTTTAAATCGATTAGAAAATAAAAAAAACTACATCAATTTAAAATATTAATTTCAACAAAATTACTACCAAATTTCCATTGATTTAGCTGAAATTTGAATTAGTAATGTCTAGATATTATCTTAAAAGTCATAATAAGAACAAGAAAGTAATGAAAATGAATAAATAAAATAGTGCAATATCCAGACAAAGTCGCGGGCGGGTCGCTGGCGATATAATATATTTCTTACTACCAATAATAAAATAACAGAAAATAATATTAAAAGTAGTCGCATGTATGAGAAAGCTATCAATATAGCTCAATGGATATATATGTAATGACACTCGCTTGGTTCCGGACCACCGAACTACGAAATCACTCACTTTCTGTTATTCAGATTACATATACGGTAAGGCGTTTACACATTGTTTAAATGAAATAATATAATGTATATATATTACAGATATTTGGTGCACAGGGACACTATCGTGCAACTGTAAACAGGGTAGCTTGTGGATTCCTGGCATTAATCACGGCGAATGCCAGGGACTGCCTTCCTGCTTAATCTTCTCCACTTTGCACGATCTTTGACTGTAAATTTCAGATTTTCATTAATTAGCATTGGTAGGTAGGTGATGCTCGACGTTGAGTTCCACACTAATTCCCTAAGTTCCGTCTGCCTATCCTGCCATATGCGGGATACAGTGTAAAGCTGAAAAAATATTCAATAAAAATATAAGCATTATTGTATAATCAAAATCAAAATATTGACAATATTTTATTATGTAAGCATTATTATATAATAGTTAATATTTTATATTATTAAAATTGAAGAACTATATTTTTTTGCTGTGTTATTTTCAGATGTAAATAATGATGTTATATGTAATCATTTCCCTTTATTTTATACTTATATGAATACAAAACAGACCAAGACATTCTTTTGATTCTTAACAAATGAAAATAAAACGGTTTCAACAGACAATTTTTCAAATAACTACTATATTCAACATTTTCTACACGTCTTGGCTATGGAGTGAAATGTAAATGTTCAATGTAAATACGAACGATGTAAGGCGAGGCAGTTAGCATTAAGGTTGCTTACTTACTTAAGGTAACAAATTTTAGGGTGTCCATATTTTTAAACAATATTTTTTAGCTTCTTCTGGGAACCCGCAATCGTCGTATTTATAGTCAGTAAATAACATGCCTTTAATAAGCATGTATTAATAAGACACATAAATAAAAAATCTTAATAAGTAAACTCATTTAATTGAACTTATAGAATTTTATACTTTGATAAAAACTTAAGTTAACTTTTTTTTACAACAGAATAACTACATAAAATATAGAGCAAATAAAATTTTGCAGCACAATACATTACGAGAGAGAATTTAACCAATTTTTAAGAAATGTTGTT
>JAYDZJ010287906.1:0-10562 GCA_034509065.1 Eueides lybia
AAGCACTTCAATAGACCTGCTTATTGCAATCTCTGCTTGAATATGCTCGTGGGATTGGGAAAGAAAGGACTTTGTTGCATATGTAAGTACTTATATATTTTTAGTTTTACTGGCATGGCAGGGTGGGCTGAGGGGACTTGGGAACCTATTCTTACGATACTAGGTTCCGGTCACCATTTTCAGCCGATTTTTTTTAGCTTCACGCTGTATTCCGCACATGGCAGGTAGGCAGAAGGAACTTGGGAACCTTCCGTTCTGCACCATCTTTCGTCGATTTCTAGTTTTTTTTAGCTTTACATTATATAGCAGAGTAGACAATAAAACTAATATTAAAACACTTTTTCCTATTTTGCACCGTTGTTTTTACCAGTGACAGTTTGTATTCCTGAGTGAGAATCAAACACAATCATAGTCAGCTACAACGCTACAACCTCAGTATATATAGGTGTTTTTTTTTAAATGTATATGAAGGTGATAGTTTTAATTATGATATTTGGAACTGTGAATCACTTATATTTTCCGCAAAATACAGACAGATCGCGACGTTAAGCCCCGCTGCTCAAAGTGTCTCGATTTTGGGTGAAGAATGTAAAACGGAATAGGTACCCCGAATTTTAAGCATTGCGTGATGAGTAATGGAACTGACCGCCGCGCTGTGCCTTATTGTCAGAAAATAAATGAAAATATTAAATATTTTAAATTTACTTAAGTGGGGGCTCAAACCCACAACCTGTCGCGTTTACAGTCGTACACTTGTATCCCTGCGTCGCGACAGTCCTCTTGAATAAATATATAGGTTACAATATCTTTGATTTTCGCGATTACTACACATTTTAAATGAAACAATTTTAAACGGATTAATCGCGTTAAATTATCGTTTTTTGTACTTGGAAATCCAACGTATCGAACACTTTACAAAATATTATTTCATCCTATTAATATTATAAATGCAAAAGTTTGGATATATGTATGGATGTTTGTTACTCTTTCACGCAAATACTACTGAACCGATTGCGATGAAATTTGGTATGTATGTAGTTGAAGGCCCAGAATAAGATATAGGCTACTTTTTTTCTCGAAGTTCTCGCAAGATTTCTTACGTTGATAACATTGTTACCTTATGATAGATAGGGTTTCCACGCGGACAAAGTCGCAGGCGGCCTCTAGTTTAAAATATATTTTTTATTTTTCAGTTTGTAAGTTCACGGTGCACGAGCGTTGTGTCCAACGGGCTCCTGCGTCTTGTATTGCGACGTATTCTAAATCACGGAGAGCTCCAGCTACTTTGGCCCACCATTGGGTGGAAGGTGAGGGATTTTTATGTACTTTCTTTTAGTTTAACGCTGTATCCTGCACATGGCGGGGTAGACAGAGAGAATTTTGGAATCAAGTGTTCAGATACTCCGTTTCGTTTTCAACATCCACAACCCCACGCTTTGCCAGAGCGGAATAAATAAATTTTTAAATATTTCATTTCCTTGGGGGCCCAACCCATAACCTGTCTTTTACATTCACTCACTTGTGCCCCTAAGCCACGATAGACTATTTATAAAAAAATTAAATTTATTTATTTTAGGAAACTGTCACGGCAAATGTGCGAGGTGTCGGAAGAAGATCAAAGGTTACAATGGAATAACTGGTCTACACTGCCGGTGGTGTCATATCACTGTGAGAAATATTTATATATAATGATTGACCTGTCCTTATTTATGATCGTTTTAATAATTTACTAATGTTGAAAAATTAGGTAACTAACTGATGTTTTTTTTGTCTTAATAGTTTTTTGGTTACTGTGTCTCCGAATTAGAGATATTTTATTGTATGGCGGAACTGAACGCCGTGTCTCAAAACTGGTGTAGAACGGTTACAATTTTTTTCTACAGTCTTTGAATAATGTTTTAAAATTGAACATCGATATCTGACTATGTATATGATTCTTAATCTTTTTTATTATAAATGTCTTATTAATTAATATTATAAATGATTTATTTATTTTTTAAGAGTTTCAAAAATATTTACTTGCTGTGTTTTATTCACACATCTAGAATCGAATAAGGACCATATTATATTGAGATTTCAGTAGTATTTTTTTAATATATTATTAAATAGAATAAGATACGTGCTAATCGGTTAGAAACAAATTTAACACGCGTAAGCTTAATATACTTGTTATAGTAATTTAATTTTATTACTTAAAAAAACGTAAATGCTTATAAAACAAATAATTAATTTGCTCCAAGTCAATTATAGGCGCTTTGCGTTTTCGGTGACATTAAATCAAGGTGGCCTATTACTTCTCAATTTCTCTAAAATACTTTATTAAGGACCGGTTTCCCACTGGCTGATTTAGTACCGGGTAGTTTCATGTGCTAGATAAGCAATATTATCGTCTACCGGAATAGTTGTAAAGGAATTTAATTGTAAAACAAAAAAAAAATAAAGCAGCCTCATAGTCAAGTCAATCGTCGTCATGATAAAACCTTTAATGTTTCAAAACCTACCACATCAGAGGGGACAAGATAGTCTGCTCATTCTGCAAGAAAAGGCAGTACGCGAGACAATTAAGAAATCGTTGGCGGTAGTTTGATACAATAATCATGTCAACTGACAGACGAATCTCACCTCAGTCTACCCGAGACCGCGAATTCCTTTAAAGTATTCGAATCGTTGGGTTTCCAAATAAACATAATAATTCTGGTTAAAATAGTTTAATTTAAAATATATAATTATATAAAAATCAAATATCAAAGTATTATTGTGCTAAATTCTTTTATATAGCTCCACAACCGGTGCGTAGGCAGCGCTGGTGGCGCCTGCTCCTTGGGACGTCACGCCAAGCACATACTGCCGCCGACTGCTATACGGCCCCTCGTACTGGACAGACAGAGGTCGCTGCCGCACCGTCACTGTAGTGAAGCTGTGAGTATTGAATGATTTATTTTTAGGTTCAAGCTGGGAAGGCAGAGGGAATTCGGAAATATAATTTTAAGCCCTCTTTTTCTCAATTTTTGTCCAATTCTTAAGATATTGCGTGGGTAACGGAACTCAACGCTGCTCTTTACATTGTCTTTAGAGGAAATGAGAATTAACAATGCCCGCAAGTAGAAAGCAAACATTAGGCCGTCAAGCTTACAGTCCAATTGTGCCACAACGGCACCAATGCTTCTTTTACAGTATTTTTATTAAAAACGGAGTATCTTAACACTAGATTTCCAGGTTCTCTCTGCCTGCTTACCTGCGGGGGCCCTATATACGGGACACAACGAAGCCAAAAAATGTTAATTAACCATTGCATTACGGATGACGGCTTTTTGGTCTTATATTTTATTTATATTTTTTTTATAATATGTTTTTTTACAGCAAACCCTCCCAGTATCTCTCTCCCTGCCCATCTCAATAGCCGCGACGACAGAAGAGAAAAGAGAAGAAAGAAAAGAAAAGGAACATCGAGCTCCACCTATCTCCTTCCAAATCACTCCACCGGAAGGAACCTGCCCACTATTGGTGTTCATTAACCCAAAATCTGGTGGAAGACAAGGTTCCAGGGTGTTGAGGAAACTCCAGTATATCTTGAACCCTCGTCAAGTTCATGATATAGCGAAAGGAGGGCCCATGCAAGGTTGGTTGGTTGCTATTGTGTATTTTAGACGTGGTTCATTCTGTTATAAAAATAATTCAATGAGTTATTATTTATTATGTTACTTTAATAATTGTAATTTAGTTTTTAAGCTGAACTAATTCGGAAATCAAATTTGCAACCTGTCGCGTTTACGAATAATAGAACTGGACAATTAAATTTTAAGTAAATTTATCAAAACGCGGCGTTAAATTACGAAAAAGTCTTGCTAAGCAATTAAGAAAATCTTGAACTCAAGTAGAAATAAAAAAACGGAATATCTTTATACTAGACCGTCCGTTCCATTGCCCGTTATCCGCTGAAATTGCGGCATTGCGTGTTGAGTGGCAGAAACTTACATAACCAATTGTTATTTAGTGAATGATTACTACTGGTGGGAAGGTAGTATATAGTTACTTCTTTAAGACACACATAATATACTTAATATTTCTTTATATATTCACTAAATATTTTAGATTTAATGTAAAAAAAATTGAAGTAGCGAAATTTGAAACCTTTTTAACCGAGCAAGGCGCGAGTTCAAATCAAACTTTTTAGAAATTTACGTAAATTAGGGTTTTTATTTCCTACCTGTGAATTAAAACTTTAAAATTAGTAAAAACACTCAAAAATATTCACAGGTCTTCAAATGTTCAAAGACGTGAGAAACTATCGAGTGATATGCTGCGGAGGAGATGGCACAGTTGGATGGGTTCTTGAAACCATGGGTGAGTAGATCAAAATCAAACTTAGACCATAATAGCTTCACACTGTATACCGCACAAGGCAGGGTAGGCAGAAGGAACCCGGGAACCTAGCGTCCACTCCGTTCCACTTTCGTTCCCCACTTTCTGCCGAATTTGAGGCATTGTGAGTTAAGTGGCGTTAACTCAACGCCGCGTTTTGCCTTATTATCAAAGCGAAGAAATGAAAACATTAAATATTTAAATTGAAAATATCAAATATTTCATTTCCTCGACTGGGGATCGAACCCAGAACCTATCGGTTACAGGCAACGCTCGTGCTGCTGCGCCACGACAGGCCTCTAGACCACAATAGATTTTTAAATACAGTTAAGATAATTTTGCAAATATATATTTATAAAAGTAAACTTTTAACTTTTGTAATTAAAGCTTTTTAAAATTATGTACAATTAAATATTAGCGAATAAAGCCGTTTATAGGGTTGATTCTAATTTGGGGGAACGAATTTTTATCATTGTTTTACTCTGAAAGGCAAATCGCGGCGTTGAGTTTCACCTCTCAACAATAAATGTATAAATTTATAGTAGTACTTCTCATACATGACTATAGATTCACGCTGTATCCCGCACAAGGCAGGGTAGTTAGAGGGAACCCGGGAACCTAGTGTCAAGACACTCCGTTCCACTTTCGTTCCCCACTTTCCGCCGAATTTGAGGCATTGCGTTTTGAGTGGCGGAACTCAACGCCGCGCTTTTGCCTTATTACCAGAGCGAAGAAATAAAAAAACATTAAATATTTAAATTGAAAATATTAAATATTTCACCTCCTCGACTCGATCGAACCCAGAACCTGTCGGTTACAGTGGCAGTCTTGTGCCGCTGCGCCACGACAGGCCATTGATACATGACTATAATTTGTTAAAATATATATTTTTTTTTTTTTTCTAGATAAAATTCAAATGGAAACCCAACCAGCTGTAGGCGTCATACCACTCGGTACGGGAAATGATTTGGCCAGATGCCTACGATGGGGTGGCGGGTAATAATTTTGTTTAATATTATACATTTTTATTATCAGCTTCACGCTGTATCCCGCATACCACGCGCTTTTTCTGACAGAGTGA
The DNA here is from genome assembly GCA_034509065.1 of Eueides lybia. Taxonomy (NCBI): domain Eukaryota; kingdom Metazoa; phylum Arthropoda; class Insecta; order Lepidoptera; family Nymphalidae; genus Eueides; species Eueides lybia. The sequence goes on from JAYDZJ010287906.1 coordinate 5,444, forward strand.
AGAAAGGAAAATATTAAATATTATATTTCCTCGAGTGGGCTATGAACCTACAACTTATCGCGCTTACTGTCGCACATTTGCGCCTCTGTGCCTCTACAGACCTCAGTATAAATACGTTGAGTTTTAAATAGAGACTTCTTATCAAAAATGGTTGGTTTAACTTATTCCAAACGAAATTATTTTGTCAATAGATTATAAAGAAAAAGAGTTAAATTTTGCCACTTAACTCATCTCAAGCAACATTTAGCAATGCGTGGGTAACGTAACATAGTTTCCCTCTGAAGTTCCCTCTGCCTACCTAGTTGCAAGGTACAGAGCAAATTAGCAAATTTCTAAACTTTTAGACCATAATGACTTTTCATTATGATTTTTCAATAATTGTTTTTTATAGATTAAGATATTGTCTTTTATGTCTATAAAAACCAATACATACATAATATAAACATTGTTAAATACAGAGAGAATGCGGATACTTATTGTTAAGACACTCCCGCTAGTTTCCGCCTAAATGACACATTTGCTGGACCGCAGAGCAGAAATTAAAACATAATATATTTATTTTCCTCAAGTAGAGATCAAACCCATAACAACTTATCGAGTTTACAGCTGTACGTTTGTACCCTTAAGCCACGACAGGGCTCATCTCAATATTTTTTTCTAATTTTTTCAAGGTATGAAGGGGAGTCTATTCATAAGATTTTGGACAAGATAGCTCGAGCGAGCACCGTGATGATGGACCGATGGCAGATACACGTGGAAAATTCTACTGATGAAGTAAATTACTTTTTTGTATAATATTTTGTTTAAAATTGCTCATTACTTTTAGTAGTTGTTAGGTTATTGTATAAAATTATTCATACTTTTAACTTACTTTAAGTAATATTCCACTTTTAGAAAAAAAAATACATTTTTAGGAAACGCATAAAACATTAAGGCCTGTCGTGGCCTGTCATTGTGGGTTTGATCCCCACTTCCCTCGAGAAATGAAATAATCAATAATTAAAAAAAATAATATTTGATGTTTTCATTTCTTTGCTCTATTAACAAGGCAAAGCGCGGCGTTAAGTTGCAACATCTGCACATGGCAAGGTAGGCAGAGAAATTAGGAAACCTAGTATTAAGATTAAACTTGCACGCTTGCAAAATTAGCATTAAAGTTGTTCGCCTTAAATTTTTAAATGTTTTCTAAATCTGTATCCTGTATTGTCTCCCCACTTCAAAATAGTTTGGTGTCTACATCAATCGTTTTTGGAAAAAAATATGGGTGTTTTTAAACTAAAGTTAAACCTAATAATAACAAATTAGTCGATTTAGTGTTGCCTACTTAAAAAACACTTCATTTAAAGATTTTCTTGACGTTAATTAAACGTTAATTCAATTTTGTTATTCGATAAGATTATATAAGTATTACGAGGCCTGTCGTGGTACAGGCGCACAAGCGTGTTACTGTAAATGCGACAAGCTGTGAATTCGATCCTTACGAGCAAATTAAATATTTAATATTTTCAAATTAAATATTTATTGTTTTTATTTGTTCGTTCGAGATGACGAGACAAAGCGCGGCGTTAGGTTTCGCCAATCAACACGCAATTCCTCAAATTTGGCAGAAAGTCGGCATTTTAACACTAGCTTCCCAAGTTCCCTTTGTCCACCCTGTCATGTGCAATACAGCGTGAGCTGATAAGATTATCATCATTCCCAAATAACCACTGGATGCCAGGCCTCTAGGACCTCTTTTCGTCTATGTTCATTCTACATTTATAATATTTTTTTATATTTAATTTCTACAGTCATTAAAAATTTAAGTTACTAAAAAACAATAGTCTTGATACTACTATTCATGTTTCATCTGCCTACGCTGCTATAATAAAATGTATAGAACAAACCAAATAATTTGTTTTTTTTTTCCAGTGTGAACATGTCCAAATGCCGGATTCAGCACCTCACCCGACGACCGTCCCCTACAATATCATCAATAATTACTTTTCCATAGGCGTTGTAAGTAATCCTACTAATATTATAAATGCGAATGTTTGGATGTATGTATGGATGTTTGTTACTCTTTCACGCAAATACTACTGAACCGATTGTGATGAAATTTAGTATGTATGTAGTTGAAAGCCTAGAATAACACATACTTATTATCCCAGAGTTCCCGCAGGATTTCTCACGTTGATAATATTGTTACCTTATGATAGGGAGTCTACGCGGACGAAGTCGCAAGCGGCCTCTAGTAATTTATATATTTTTATTTATCTGCAGCCTTCGATTGACATACTTTTTAATTATCTATAGTCCTTCATAAATTTACTATGTATGACTCTCTGTTTGTTTATGACAGTTTCTATATTCCTAAACTATTGCCTATGTGTGGTTTAACGATTTTTATGTAAAAAATAATAAATATGTATAAAAGGGTTTCTCCATACATATAACTGATAGTAATAAAAAGTTGAAGTTTTTATTCATAACCAGACAAAATCCGACGTTAAGTTACGCCACTCAATATCTAATGGTTCCTGAATGCGGCAGAAAGTGAGGAACGAAAGTGTCTTAATGGTAACAAAGTGTCTTAACACTTGTTTACTAAGTTTCCTCTACTTATTGCTAAGAAAAATTTATATATTTTCAGGATGCAGCAATATGCGTTAAGTTTCATACGGAAAGGGAACGTAATCCTGACAAATTTAGCTCCCGAATGAAAAATAAGCTGTGGTACTTCGAATTCGCTACCTCCGAACAATTTGCTGCCAGTTGCAAGAATTTACATGAGAATATTGATATTGAGGTGAGATTCATTATAAATATAATTTTATTGTCACTTCTGTTATGCATTTTCCGCTAAATTTTGGAGGCATTGCGTGTGGAAACCTAAATTTGGGCTTTGCGTCGAGTAAAAATCGAACCGACAACCTGTCACGGTTGCAGTCACACGCTTCTGCATCTGTGCCACGAGAGGCCTCATAAATCTTGATTATAATAAAATATTGTTCCTAAATACACATTTGATTTTTTTATTACCGATAAAATTGTTTTCTTACCGAGAGCAAAAAAATAAAGATATTTTTTACTTCGATCGGATATCGACGCTATAATCGTAGCACTAAGAGTTACCCGCTTTGTCATTACCATGATGGCTTCAAGTTAGTTATGTAAAAAAATATTTATTTATTTATTTTTAGGTAAATTAAAAATTATTACAAAAAAAAACAACAAAGTGTCCACAGATTAATTACTTGTATATCTTTGACATAAAAAAAAATATGGAATCACAATACAAAAAAAGAATGAATAAGGAAACAAATAAAGACGTACGTACATACACGTCGCCTAATCACATTTAAATATAAATTACATTAAATATAAAATAAAAACAGTTTTCATGACAAAGACGTACGTACATACACGTCGCTTAATCACATTTAAATATAATTTACATTAAATATAAAAGAAAAACAGTTTTCATTTAATTATGAAGCCTGTCGTGGAGCAAGTGCACAAGCTTGTGACATAAACGCGACAGGTTGTGGGTTCGATCCACATTCGAAGAAATGAAATATGTATTGTTTTGAAATGACAAGGCAAAGCGCGGAGTTGAGTACCGCTACTAAACACGAAATGTCTCGAATTTGGCAGAAATTGGTGACCGGAACGGAGTGTAAAGACATTCCGTTCCAAATTTTCTCTGCCTACTCTGCTATTTGCGGGATAAGGGTAAAACTGAAAAAAAAAGAAAAAATATATCATCATTTATAATATAAAATAGTTTATAAGTATTTTGACTGATTTGAAGTCTTAATAAACAGTAAGGAATGAAAAATACTTATTTAGACAATCTATAAAAATTTTAACCTATCGAATTTGAACCTTTGATTGATTTTTTGAACCCGCGTCTCTCTCCGTTCAATCGCTCTATCTACTAAGCCATACGTTCTCATCAAGCTATTATCAATAATTATGCGCTTAATAGTATCTTTGATTTTCGCGATTGTTACACATTTTGAATGAAACACTTTTGAACGGGTAGACTACCCGTGACCACGGACTACTGTAAAGTGTTCGAAACGTCGGGTTTCCAAAAATGTATAAAAATCAATATACGCGATTAATCCGTTCAAAAGTGTTTCATTCAAAATTATGCGCTTATTATTTTTTTTATTAATAAATAATTTTCAATTTCTCAGTGTGATGGTTCATCGTTAGAGCTAAGTAAGGGTCCAGCGTTACAAGGAGTAGCGCTACTAAACATACCGTACGCACATGGCGGCTCCAACTTGTGGGGGGCGAGCGGGGCTCATCGACGCGGAAGATTTCCTAATGCACAACAAGGTTTATATAAATTAATATTTTTTTTATCAACATATTAGAGAAATTAATGTTTAGACATATTAGTAATAGAATTGCGAGTTGTTTGACGTAACATAACGCTGTGGTTTGTGGTTAATGTAATTTTTTTTTTTTTATTGACACGTTAGAGAAATTAGTGATTTCAGATATATTAGTAATAGAATTGCGAGTTGTTTGGCGTAACTTAACGCTGTGCATTGTCATAATGGGAAGTTAAAAGCTTTACGCTTTAAGCTTTATGCTGTATGTCGCATATTGTATGTAGGCAGATAGGACTTGGAAATAGTTATTTTAGATACTTCGTTTCCATTAGGTCAGTTCCGATCTCTACTTACGCCAAATTCATGAGGCATTGCGTGTTGAGTAGCGGAACTCAACTCCGTTATAAGAAATTGAAAATTTTTTTAATACAATCATTTCCCTCACTGGAAATCAAAGTCAAAATCATTGCGTCTATAGTAAGAAGTAGGAAGCTGACTTCTTATAATTTATATTCAACGATTTCTTTATATTTTTTAATCTGGCGATATTTTTACTTGTTAGTTTTTAAATTTAAATTAAACATTTAGTTTAGGGAAAGAATCAGAAGGTTTCGAAATTTGTTGCAAGGAATGTCATTCAGGAGGAAAGAGGGATAATTGGACTCTGCTACTTACTTTTTAATAATAAAATATATATATATAAAATAAAAATAATTAAAATTTGTGTGCCTGTAACTCGATTGCATCGAGTCCGTAATTCTTTTATGGGACAGGGTGTACACTTTTACAAT
>JAYDZJ010288395.1:0-10532 GCA_034509065.1 Eueides lybia
TATTATTTATTTTAAATAATATAGTAATAAGGTCTGCTAATTCTTTTTTCGACTGTGTTTTATGCTGCTGGCCGTGTTGGCCTTTACAGTGAAAGCCAACAGGGCTAACAGCATACTACTGTTAATAATCTTCACTGTTAATAACACACAATTTTATTTTGTAACTTTCAGTGTAGCTAAAGATTATGTGCGTCTCCTAAAGTTTGGTGATTCGTTATACCGATGCAAGCAGTTGAAGAGAGCAGCGCTCGGTCGTATGGCCACCATTATGAAGAGACAGGGGGCGAATCTTACTTATCTTGAACAGGTGAGGGGTTCTAATAGTATTTATATGAGTAATGTTGGATTAAGTGCGGTGTTGAGTTACGTTACTCAACAAATAATGTGTACCCAGCATTCTATGTATGTATGATGAAAAACAAAGCTTGATAAGATGTTCAACCTTTATCACTTAGGGGTTTGAAAAATACATAGTAGCCGTATTCATTTAAATCTAATGATGTTAAGGGCAATATTGTTTTAAATTAAATACTTGTGATGAATAACGTATTTATTTGGCTAAGAATTGTTTATAAACAACACCTTCGCAAGCAATGCATTATTTTAGAACAAATTTGGTTAGCATAAAAAGCTTACCTTAAAAGATAGATATATGCTGTCGCGGTTTTTTTAGAACTTTTAAAGGAGAACAATTCTGTCACGTATGATTTTTGCGAAACTTTAACCGCAGCGGAAACTCAATTAAGAAAATAATCCCCCGACTTTAAAACATTCTTAATCGGTGCTCCGGTCCTATTAGTCTTAGCGTGATAATATATAGCCTATAGCTTTCGTCGATAAATGGGCTATCTAATACTGAAAAGAAAGAATTTTTCAAATCGGACCAGTAGTTCCTGAGATTAGCGCGTTCAAGTGAAGAAACAAACAAACTTTTCAGCTTTATAATATTAGTATATTAGTATATTAGTATAGATTATTACCAATTAGTAACTATGGTTCTAAGATAAAGTAAGCTATCAAGTTCCGCCATTCAACTTAGAATATCTCAAAAAAATTTTTGCTCTGGTATCAAGACAAAGCATGGTGCTGAGTTCCGCCTTTCAACACACATGCCTCAAGACTTCGCAGAAAAGTAGGGACCAGAAGTGTCATAATCAAAACAGTGATGTATCACTAGGTTACCGTAATTACCCTGCAAACCCTGTAATAAACTAAAAAAATAAGTATTTTTTATATGGACTTTTTTTATAGGTTAGACAACATTTAGCCCGTTTGCCGTCCATCGACCCCTATACAAGGACTATAATTATTTGCGGCTTCCCCAATGTTGGCAAGTCCAGCTTCATTAATAAGGTAATTTTACTATATTTAATAATACTAAAATTTGAACATACCAGGATTTGAACCCGCGCCTCTTGTAAACCGTCCAAGCTCTCTGACCAATTAACCAATACGTTCTCACCGGGCTAAGTATTGAATAACACTTTAAAAATAGTAAAAACAAGGTATTTTAAAATTATTTATGTAGATTTTTGGACTATATATATTTTTTTAAAAAATTGATGGTTTGTATTTTTTTTGTTTTTTTTTAACATACATCATTATTTGAACATCTATATTTATCATTGATGTGTTCAACAATATTTGAAGATGACAGAATATTGCCAATATTTCTAATTTCTTTTTGATTTCACAATTGAAAAACATTAAATTTAATACTTGAATATATTTTTTTCAGATCACGCGTGCCGATGTAGAAGTGCAGCCATATGCATTTACAACCAAGAGTTTGTATGTGGGTCATACAGATTATAAATATTTAAGATGGCAGGTAAATTATTATTATTATTATTGTAACTTAATGTTTTAGATTAGCTTGAGATCTATCTCTGTTAATAAGGCAGAGTGCGGCGTTGAGTTCCATTTGATGGAAAGTTGGGAACGGAAGTGTTTTATAAGTATGTTCCCAGGTTTCTAACTTGGGAAATTCCTTATATTATTAAAATATATGTATATTTATAGATAGCTAGTAAGTACTAAGGCCTGATCGAAGCTGACTTATGTATATACATAGTGTCAGTCAAAACGAGGCCGAAATCAAAGATTTGACTCTAAGGTCGTATTCCAGCACTGAACATGTGTGGAGTGCATCACCCGGGCTAAATACATATGTTATATGTTATTTTTATAACAAGAATTATATAACTACCAATTCTCTTGTGGCTTCGCCCGCTGGAATTATTACTTTCATTTTGTAGTAACAATGTAATTTATTGAAACAATATATTTAAATATGTATATTTAAATATAGAGTTTCAACCAATTTAATAAACCATATATATTTTTTAAATTCTTTAAAATACCAATTATATTATTTGAAGTAAGAAACATAAAATGTTATGGAAAATTTTCAAAAAAATACTATAGTGAACACGTTTCTGATATAACACAGACAAATAGACAAAAATTTGAAAAATCATTGTTTTGGTTTCTATTACGTTATTAAATACCACCATTTTTTTTTCTTATAATATCCCATGAACAAAATTATCTCAAAAAATACTTAACCATGTTTAATGAGCATTATACTTGATAGTAACTTTTATTTTCGCAATTGCTTGTTACACATTTTAAATGAATTTTATATTTATATTATTATATATTTCGCGATTAATCCGGTTATAATTGAAAATTATACTTAGCTTCACACTGTATCCCGCACATGGCAGGGTAGGCGGAAGGAACTTGGGAACCTAGTGTTCCCCACTTTCCGCCAAATTTGAGGCATTGCGTGCTGAGTGGTGGAACTCAACGCCGCGCTTTTGCCTCATTATCAGAGCGAAAAAATGAAACATTAAATGTTTAAATTGAAAACACAACCTGTCGGTTATAGTCACACGCATGTGCCGCTGCGCCACGACAGGTCTTAGGAAAATTATACTAATATAATTAAAGAAAAATCTCGATACAACTTTTAGTCTTAAATTTTACAATTACAAAAGACTCAATTGTCACAAGTAACAGTAAGTGGGGAACGGAAGTGGAACAGAGTGTCTTAACACTAGGTTCTCTGCCATGTGTACAGCTGAAAGCTAAAAAAAAGTTAATTTCCTTATTAAAAAAATGCATTTTTTAAAATTTTATACTGTATGGGGAGACCTACACATGGCAGGATAGAAAAAGCGAACTTAAGCACCTAGTGTTAAGACACTCCGTTTCCACTAAATTTAAGACATTGTGTGTTCAATGGCGTAACTTAACCCCGTTTTTTGCCCTCAGGTAATAGATACACCAGGTATCCTGGATCATCCACTGGAAGAACGAAATGTGATAGAGATGCAGGCGGTTACAGCTCTGGCTCACTTGCGAGCTGCTGTGCTGTACTTCATAGACCCCTCTGAGCAGTGTGGCCACAGTATTGAGGAACAGGTGAGCTGGGGAACATGGGAACCTGGTGGTGACCAATGTCACCTTTTTTTTTGTTACCAGAGCGAAGAAATGGAAATATTAAATATTTTTTTCCATGAATTTTTGCTCACAGTTTTTTAATCACATGGTGCAAACCGACTTACCGAGGTTACCGAGGAACAGGTGAGCTGGGGAACCTGGCAATTTAGTGTTTGGACACTTAGCAAAGAAATGAATATAATAAATATTGTTTTTCTTTTTTTTTTTTTGAGATTATACCCACAACTTGTGGCGCTTAAAGTCATATGTTTGTGCCGCTGCACCACGACAGGCCTCCTTATTTAATTTTTAATATATTTTTATGTATACATATATAAAAATTGTTTTGAATTTTTGCTATAAAATAATTCCCCCAAAGTGGGTATCGAATCCACAACCTGTCTTATATAAAGGCAAATGGTGCAAATAAAAAACAAGTGAATAAATATTCATTTGTTTTCATTCAATTACAGATATCTCTATTTGAGAGTATAAAACCGTTATTTAGCAACAAGCCTCTGATGGTGATATTGAACAAGATGGACGTCGTCACCCCCGAGCAGTTGGTTCCGGAGAAAAGGAACCTTATTGAGGAATTGGAGGCTAAATGCGCTAAAGGGAACATTGTTAAGTAAGTTTGTTAAGCAGAGGGGTTTATGGGAGTAAAATGTAAAACAGTTTGTTTTTAAATTGCGGAACTCAACGCTGCGGCTTAATTTCTCAATGGAGTAAGTTATTTAAAATGATTTAAATGAAAATTGAAGTCATTGGATATGTTTTCTTTAGAATATCCTTAATTTTTTTATTTTTGGTTGAAACCCTAAATATACAATATGGATTGTATATGTATGTTATAAAACATGTAGGACAATGCCTCAAAATTCTTTTAACAGAGGTTTTGTAATATAAGTAAAACAGTTTTTTTTAATTGCACGAAAGACTTTTATTATTAGTTAAAGAAATACTTTTACACAGTAGCATAGTACACACTAGACGTAATAATAAACAGTTTGACCAACATTAAAAATTAAAGAAGCACGTCTATTGCATTGCTACCAACATATTTCTAATTTCCCTCTGCCTACCGTTTCGCGTTAAGTTGAAAAAAAAAAAAAAATTTTTTTTTCGTTTTTGTTTTTTGCCTTCCAAGTGTGAATGAAACCAACAACACAAAACACGTTTTAAAATATTTTTCTTCTTTATATATATGTACATAAAAATAAACTACTAAAGTACATAAATAGTATTAATTCTTTATGCATTTTTTTTATTCCCCCAGCGCGGATACGAACTCCGAACTAAAAACGGTACCAGTCCTCCGCATGTCAACTATCACGGAGGAGGGTGTACAGGAAGCCAAGATGGAGGCCTGCGAGAGACTCCTCGGACACAGAGTTACGGAGAAAATGCGTACTAAAAAGGTGAAATTATTAATCTTTAATTATAAATATACTATGGAAATGTCTGATATTAATGTCAGATATTATATTATAACAAAAAATGATTTAAATTGTTTTATTTTTGTTAAAAAAATAAAGGTTATTATTTTTTTATTTTTATTGGCACATGTGAGGTATTTGGTATTAGGGCAAAGGGAATTTGGGAAATTAGTGTTAAGACACTCCGTTCCATTTTTCACTATCTATCAATTTTATGGCATTACAGACATTAACTTAACCTGGAGCCATGACTGATCTCAGTGGCCTTATTTTTTTTTTATTATAGCTCTATGCTGTATCCCGCACATGACAGGGTAGACAGAGGAAAACTTGAAACCTAGTGTTAAGACACTCCGTACCCCATTTTCTGCTGAATTTGAGGCATTGCGTGTTGAGTGACGGAACTCAACGCCGCGCTTTGCCTTATTATCAAAGAGAAGAAATGAATCATTATATATTTAAGTTGAAAACATTAAATATTTCATTTCGTCGAGTGTGTATCGATCTCACAACCTTTCGTTTACAGTCACACGCTTGCACCGCTGCGCCACGACAGTTCTCGTTTTTTTTATTTCTAAGATATTAATAACTAAAAACATAAACAAAATATACTATTATTCCAACAATTTTTTTTATTTTTAAGAAATTATTAACTAAAAGCATAAATACACTTTTTCTAACAAATAACTCAATAAATTATCCACAACAGGTGGACGGCATCCTCAACAGACTGCACGTGGCGCTCCCGGCACCGCGCGACGCTAAACACCGCCCCGCGGTCATACCGGCCGCGGTGCTCGCCAAGAGAGAGCAGAGAGAACAGAGAGAGAACAGGAAGAGGAAGCTGGAGAGAGAGATCGAGGTGGAGATGGGAGATGACTATGTGCTAGGTGAGGTTCCCAGGTTCCGTTGTATTGAGTTATGTATGGGACACAATGTGGATTTTTTTTGTACTACTAAATATTTATAGAAGCCTGTCGTGGCGCAGCAGTACAAACGTGTGAATGTAAACGACAGGTTGTGGGTTCAATCCCCACTCGAGGAAATGAAATATTTATATATATTTTTAAATTAATTATTATGTTTTCATTTCTTCACTCTGGCAAAAAGGCACACGCAATGCAATGTCGAATTTGATTCGACAAAAAATCCACAACGGAAGTGGAACGGAGTGTCAAAACACTAGCTTCCCAGGTTCCCTCTGCCTATCCTGCCATGTGTGGGATACAGCGTGAAGAAGAAAAATATATATACTTGTATTGTATTAAGGCCTGATCGAAGCTGACTTATGTATATACATAGTGTCAGTCAAAACGAGGCCGACATCAAACATTTGACTCTAAGGTCGCATTCTAGCACTGAACATGTGTGGAGTGCATCACCCGGGTTAAATACATATGTTATTTGACCATTTTCTTATAATTTTTTACAGCGTGAAGCGTTAATTTAGTGAGTGAATCTGACTGGCACTTGACCAGTTTTTTTACATAAAATTTCACATACCATGCTATATTCGGGATACAGTGTGAAACGTTAATGAGCGAGTCCCACTCGCACTTGACCAGTTTTTTTTAACACTTAACATTTATGCTACTATATATGTAGAATCCGACTCGCACTTGATCAGATTTTTTATATTTCTTAACACTAAATAACATCTATCCTGCTATATATGTAGCCTGACTAGCACTTGATCAGTTTTTTTTTTAATTTTTTAAAACAAAATATCTATCCTGCGATATTTATCCAGAAGCCGACTCGCACTTGACCAGCTTTTTGTATTTTTTTAATACTTAATAACATCTATTCTACTACATATTGATGTAGAATCCGACTCGCACTTGACCAGTTTTTTTTATATTTTTTAACACTAATTGATATTTTTCCTATTATATATGTAAATTACGACTCGCACTTGACCACTTTTATTCATTTTTTTTTTTTATTTACGGCCACAGATCTACAAAAGAACTACAGTGAGATAGCGGAGGAGGAGCGCCACGACCCCATACCGGAGTTCTGGGAGGGACACAACATCGCAGACTATATAGATCCTGAGATATTTGATGTTAGTGACGCGTTTCTACGTATTTTTTTTTGTTTGAGGATCTTTGTAACTTTTTATTTTTTTTAATATTTTTTTAGTTTATAGTAGTTAGGAATGTAGTGTTACGACTTTTCGTTGAATTTGAGACACTGTGTATTAATTGGCGTAACTCAACGCCGCACATTACCTTGTTACCAGAGTGAAGAAATAAAATAATTAATATTTCATTTCCTTAAGTGGGGATAGAACCCGCTACGTCCCTTTTAGTCTAGGCCACGACTGTTTAGTGTAAAATTGTTTTTATTTTTTAGTTCTGGTTACAAGGCTAGATGCGGCGTTTAGTTCCGCTACTCAACGACACATTACAAATGTATTGCATAGGGAACACAATTAAGTCAATTCCCCTCACACCATTCAACTTTCAATTCCTATTACTTGTTAAGTAGCAGAACTTAACCGTTCTACATTAAAAATTAACAATTGGGAATCGAACCTACAATTAACTAACTTATTTTAAGTTACTAAATTTAAATTTAACGTATAAAAATTTGAACGAAGCAGGATTTAAAACCGCTCCTCTTGGTGAGAATGTATGGATTAGTTGGTCAGAACGCTTGGACGGTTTCCAAGAGACGCGGGTTCAAATCCTGCTTCGTTCAAATTTTTATACGGTTTTAAATTTAGTAAATATATATACTTATAATAAGTTAAATTTGAGTGTAATCACAATTATTGTATGTTCGATTCCCAGTTGAGGAGATTTTTACATTTAACTTTTAAGGTAGTATTTTTCTTTCCTAAATGTGGAATAATAATTTAAAAAATGTAAAAATTATTATAAATTGATATATGTATTTCTTTTTTCCAGAAATTAGCTGAACTAGAAAAGGAAGAGGAACTCCGCGAGGCGGGCGGCGTGTACGCGGTGCCTAAGATCGAGCTAGATGAAACTATGAAGGAAATAAAGCAACTTGCCATACAAATACGGTAATATTTTAACGTGTTTACTATCACGCTGTATCACGCATTTGGTGGCCAGAGAGAATTTAGTCAGCCAAATACTTACGTCATTTACGTGATTATTTTCACGCTCTATCCCGCACTTAGTAGGGTGGACGGAAGGAACAAGCTAAGCCAAGTGTTGACATTCTGTTTTCATTAAGACATTGTGTGTGCCACCACTTTTGTGGTACTCAACGCCGCGCTTTGCCTTTTTACTAGAGTGGGGAAATGAAGTTGTTGAATTATTTATTTATTACACTACAAGCCTCAAGATTTACTTAATTTATTAATTTAATGAAAAATACTTTTTAGAGTAAATTCCTTGTATTTACTTTAATTATAAAAATCTTTTTTTTACATACTTTATTAAAAGAAAAAAATAGGTGTTTTGTGTTCATATTGTGTTATTATATCTTTTTACATATATAGAATTAAAATTTTATATATTTACAACGATGTTATTAAGGCCTGATCGAAGCTGACTTATGTATATACATAGTGTCAGTCAAAACGAGGCCGACATCAAAGGTTTGACTCTAAGGTCGCATTCCAGCACTGAACATGTGCAGAGTGCATCACCCGGGTTAAATACATATGTTATTTACATATGTTATATATTATATAAAATGTTTACATAAATAATAGTCTGTGTTATTCTCGAATATGATCTATATTACTGGAAAGTTTCATCTAAATTAGTTTAGTAATTTTGGAGTGAAACATTCATACACACAAACTTTTGCATTTATTATATTAGTGAGTTAATAAAAAAAATAGTATATAAAAATATAGTGTTTATTTTTTTTATTTAAATGACAAGTTTTTCATTTATAAAAATAAAAACTTGAGCAATGCAAAATTGTTTTTATAATTCCATTTTCTTATTTTTTTTATATATTTTTTTTTCAAGCCGTATGTATTAAGACACTCTTAATACGTAATAAATAGAGTATAGAAATGAAAATATTGAATATTCCATTTCAACATTTTTATTTCTATACTCTATTTATTACATATTAAGAGCATATTTATACTTCTATTGCCACAACTAATCTTTTTTTTTTCTTCTATTAATATTATATTTTCAATTATAATTATTATATATTTATATTTATGTCTGTCTGTTAATTCCAGCAACAAGAAGGCGGTCCTCAAGGACTCATCGCGTCTCGTGAAGCAGTCCACTAAGCCCGTGATGCCGCGCACGTCGCGCGCGCGCGGCAAGGACCGCACTACGTCACAATTGAGAGACGAAATGGAGAAATTAGGTAATATATATACATCTAGTAGGCATAGAAATAATATAATTTACCGGGAAACTCAACTTCGTGATTTGCCTTGTTATTAGAGTGGAGAAATGAAATATTAAATATTTAATTTACTTCAATGATGATGAATCAGATGGTGGAAATGAAAATAGCAAATATTTAAATTCGAATCCATAAACTCCATATTTACAGTCGACACTTGTACTAATGCATCCTATTGCTGAATAAAATAAAAGAAATCGTTAAAATGATTACTTCACTTCACTTAGCTTCACGCTGTATCCCGCACATGGCAGGGTAGACAGAGGGAACCTAGTGTTAAGACACTCCGTTCCACTTCCGTTCTCCACTTTCCACGTAATTTGGGGCATTGCGTGTTGAGTAGCGTAACTCAACGCCGCGTTTTGGCTTAATATCAGAGCGAAGAAATAGAATATTAATATTTAGATTGTAAATATTAAATATTTCATTTCCTCGAGTGTGTATCGAACCCACAACTTATCGGTTACAGTCATACAAGCGTATGCTGCTGCGCTACGACAGGTCTCAATTAAAATTATTAAGTAATCATTAAAAATAAATAAAAAAAAAGTTCTTATAATAAATATCATTTTCGTCGCTCTAGTAACCAAAGATAAAGCCAATCACCATACAAATCCTTTAAAATTGAACATAATGTGAAAATCTCCTTCCTGGCCTCCATATAAATACAATATCATGAAACAAAAAAATATTCAGAATTGGACATAAAAAGGGAAAGGTTACCAGGTCCCCTCAACCTACCTTCCACACAACATGAACCAAACAAAAAAAAATCAGAATTGAACATAAAGTAGGAAAGGTTCCCAGGTTCCCTTATCCTACCTTCCTTTAAAAAAACACAACATGAATCAAAAAATAAAATCTCACCATTATTTCCTCCAGGTGTGGACATGACGGACACGCAATCAGCGCACTTCACTCGCTCGCGCCCGCGTTCCCGCTCGCGCTCGCTAGCGTCGACGGTAACTGCGGGGCCTGCAGCCAAGAGGGCGCGCGTCGCGTCCGAGAGCAGGGGGCGGTCGGTGAGCCGCCCCGCGAGGGACACGCAGGGGGTGAAAGATGGGGTTGTAAGTGGTTTTTATATTTTTTTTTATTATTATTATTTGTTTTTTTATTAATTAAAAAAAATATTTCATGGTTTGGGAAATTTATTTCATGGTTTGGGTTTATTTCATGGTTTGGGAAACATGTTGTATGTTTCGCAAACAAAAAATGATAAAAATGTATTTAGTTAAGGTCATTTGAATTTCATGCAGGATATCTCACCATTGTATTAAACAATGAAAT
>JAYDZJ010288564.1:0-10529 GCA_034509065.1 Eueides lybia
GTTACTCTTTCACGCAAAAACTACTGAACGGATTTTCATGAAACTTTGCAGTAATATAGCTTCGATAACAGAATAACATAATTAGTTAAAATTTATGGGGATTTTTAACCGACATAAAAAAAGAGGTTCTTTTATGTATGTTCCCCGATTACTCGAAGATGGGTGAACTGATTTTCAAAATTCTTTCTTTGTTGGAATTGGTCCCATGGTAAAGAGATCAGCATCTGATGATGAAATCCTGGAGAAATCGAGGGTAACCCTTAAATTTGAAGAAGTGTTTTTTTCGTATAATAACGCAATTGGGAGATCTGTACCTGACTATCATCTCATCTTACTAACCGACTGCAAAAAAGGAGAAGGTTCTTAATACGCATTGTCCTCAAATTACTCGAAGATGGGTAAACCGATTTTAAAAAAAAACTTTTTTTATCGTTGAAGTTACACAAAGATATTATTTAATTTAAATAGTTCGAAATAAAAATCCGCGTCAGTTTATGTGACCTATGACCAAAATAGTGAACGCCGACGAAGTCGCGGGTAACAGCTAGTACCTAGTTTATATTTCTTTACTCTATTAAATTAACTCTGTTGCTTAGAATAAACAACAAGAAAGAAGAAGAATCTATCAGAATCTACAATATAAAGATTCTAAGAAAAAACAATTTTAAATTATGGTTGTGTCAATATAATATTTATCTATATGACTATCACTATTTGTAATTTAAACCCAAGTTGCAATCTAGAATTACTACAGAATTATTTGATGTTGGATGTCTGCCGACATCTAATATTTAAATAGTTTAGAGCAACTTTCTTTGATGAGCTACCGTCCTACGCATAGATTTGACCGTAGAATATTAAACTATGAAATATGTCTAATATCAAACTATGAAATATGAAGATCGAAATTGGTGACATAGTTTAATGAATACATTTTTCACAACTGTATTATATCGAAATATTATAATAATTTATTTAAAATATTATTTTAAAAATCAATTAGTTTCATTGGCAACATATAATACCTATTTAATGCATTTAACATCACCTAAAAACTAAAATTAATATAATTGAATAAGATTTAATCAATATACCTTAATTAAACTAACGTCACATGGTTCTAAAATGAAAAAAAAAACTTAAGCAACAGTTCAATAGGACAAAATAGTATTTTAATTACTACAAGGCAAAGGAAATGAAAAAATAATATGGACATTTTTATTTATTTTTTCATATTTCGTTCATTGTGTTTAGTAATTATCTCTTACTTTATTCTTGTTTTGATTGGCACTAATTTCAAATATAGCAAAGTTTAAACAGTACAAATCTTCGCAAAAAAAAGAAGATTTTTTGAAAGAAATCTATCCATAAATTATTGAAAAATCGAATGAGGGCGAGCAAAGATAAAAAATATATATAGTTTACTCTTATAAAACTTATTCCTTTTCTAAAAAGAAATCGCTTAAAAAGGATGCCGATAAATTGTCTGTAATGTTATCTACCCCTATTTAATATATAATTTAACTTAACCATTAAATACAGACGTTCTGATTTTGAAAAAGCAAAAATATTATGGAAGTATGAAAGTTACCGAATTTCTAAGAAATGTTGTTTTTTTAGAGAAATTATTAATTTAAAAATTTTCTACACACTGTGAACTTTCGCTTTTTAACAACAACAACGTAATTTTATTTTCCAAGCTCTCGGCAGCTTGTAAGCATTGTAAAAGTAAATATCGAGAAGTAAAAGTTGCAAGAAGTATTTAGGAAGTTGAAAGTTTCCTCATCATTATGTCTTTTGACAAAACGAATACAAGTTATCAAAGGTGGCAAAGGTGGCTTTCTAAAAATAAGTGTCACAAGTTTACAACAGACATTTAACGCAACGGTAGTGGGGCCGATTCCTGCTACTTACTAGGGGCCACGAAATATGTAATATTTACATTTTGACGCTTTGGTAACGAGACAAAACTTGGTGTTCAGTTTATAGTTCCATTTAACACGCACCACAAGAAATCGATGGTAATTGAAGAACAGAAAATCTGTACATTAGATTTGAAGGTTTACGAGGGAAAGCGGGATCACCTGAAGGTATGTGATCACCGCCGCCCACGGTCTCGTGTAGCACCAAAAGAGCTACAGGAGCATTGCCGGTCTGTAAAGTGGATGGGCACCGGGGCCCGGCATCACCCAATGCCAAACGCAGTGTCCAAAGCCACTACTTAACGCCGGTTTTAAATGCTGGGGGTGGTAATAATCCGGTCAAGTCTGCCCATGCGTGTTGCCATCGCTGACAACGTGACTCTCCCACATATACTTTAGTCGTCTCTTATGGCGCCATTAGTCCCAGGGTGATCCTATTCTAAGCCGGTATCACACGGCTATAACTTACAACACGCAATGACTGCAAAATTTGACGCAATGAATGAAAATATTTTAATGTGAACGTCTTAATGTTAAGTGATTTCCGCTGGCCTTGCTGTATGCGGGATACAGCCAGAAGCTAAACATTAAGGAACAAATGAATTAAAACTAAAACAAAGATAATAAACAAGGCCTTTATTCA
Organism: Eueides lybia; assembly: GCA_034509065.1. Classification (NCBI taxonomy): domain Eukaryota; kingdom Metazoa; phylum Arthropoda; class Insecta; order Lepidoptera; family Nymphalidae; genus Eueides; species Eueides lybia. The sequence continues at coordinate 2,566 of JAYDZJ010288564.1, forward strand.
AAATGAATCTTTTCAATGAATTTGTGACTGTCGAAGAGCGAGGGAGAGTACAGTGCATTTAAAACAATAAGAAAAAACAAGAAAATGGGAAAAAACTACAAACTTAAGATATATTTATAATAATCTGTAACGTCACTGTACATTGAATATATATAATAAAAAAATCTTATAGGGAACGTTTATTAATGTAATAGACCCATAATAGTGATTTTTAATATTTTTATCTGTTTGTCTATTTAACTGTCTGTCTATTTATTTATGTGTTTGTACGCGCTAATCTCAAAAACACCTCAACACTAAACAAAAATATAATAATGGAAACTGCATTTAAATTAAAATGCAGTAAAAATATTAAATACTTTACTTCTTTGAGTGGAAATTGAATTAATGACCAGTCCCATTTACGCAGGCTAATATCCCTGCGCCACGACGGGCTGATTCTTGGAAATAACTTTTAAAACATTGTATGTCACATTTTCTACCAAATTCTCTCTCTCTTAAGTATTTACTAATTAAATGTTTTTGGTGAAGCAAGGATTTTACGGTATAATTAGCAGGTTAAGTGTAAGGCAAGTAAATAAAATGTAATCCATTTCATTTAATTCGTGTATTAACAAAATATCTGCAGGTGTACAAATTATCCGTACGAAAAAAAAATCATTTCTAAAGAAAAGAACAATCAATTTTATTTATTGAAAATTGTCCTGCTCTTGATCCAACAAGCATAAAGAAAAACTTTAATAAAGCTTTCTTTTTGCAATAAAACAAGTAGATAACTTATTTCCATTTTATAACATTTTAAAGAATTTGAATTTGCTTTACATATCTTAGTTAAATCCGAGCGCAATAAATTGTTTTATCTGTGATTACATATTATTTTTTATATCCTTTTAATTCTTTTAACGTGTCAACAAATTACAATTTTTATGAAGAATGATAATTTATTTGATTGAAGATTATTCTTAATCTTACTATTATGCATATTCTTTTTCTCTAAAATTTTATGTAGTCGGTTTTTTTACACGACTCCTTAAAGGATAATGTGTTTATCAGTCTACGTAGGAATGTGTGTTCCTATGTGACGTTATAGACAACGCCTTGGCTGATTTTGATGATTATTAGAAGTGTCTCTAAACACATTTTTAAAATAATTCAAAATCAAAGTAAATATTAATCATAACATTTTTGTAGCAGTATTCGTGTATTGACAAACTCGCCAAAACAATTAATAATGTGAACATTGATTTAGAAGTCATTACTAGCTTAATAAACAGTTTACCAGAAGAAGGCTAAAGTACCTATTTGTTTTTATATGCATGGTATTTTTTTTTAAATATATGTACTAAAGAAGAGCGGGCTATGTATTAGAATATTTCAACAATGAATGTGGAGTTAGATGACCCCAAATAGTAATTATAAATGAGTTTTTTTATTGTGTCGACAAAGCAGCAAATATTAAGTCATTAAATGCGGGAATGATCACTGATTTGTTTGAGGCACGTTAAATCAAGTGTGTAAGAAATAATCCACGTTCCGACCAAAACTTTAAGGGAGCTCTTGCTGTTAACTTGAAATTCAAAATGAAAGGCCTCGTAATATCTTAGATATGAACGAACTAAAAAAAACAAAACGGTGAATATTTTAAACTCTATCATATATTAATAAAAAAAACAATCCAACTTATGGAAAGAAGACGCAAAACGATTCTACATGATCTAAAGAACGTTATAAGACGTAATTATTCAAATTACTTATTAAATATGTTGCGAAAAGTCACGAACTCCACATTCTTGAACGACTTCGAAAACCCAAATCCAAGGTTACCCAACGCTAAACTGAAGATATAGCCTGTACGACTTTGTTATGGTTCTTAAACAACTCGCCGTCGCGACATCAACCTCTTTATACATGCCCTCCGACCCTCCTCCAGTATCGTAGGTAGGTTTCCGGAAGTCAACCGAGGTAGCCCTTCCTTATCACTCACTTTTCTTTAATATTGAATGACTTAAAGAACTATATAACAATAAACAAAAAGATTGTGGATAGTAATGGAATCAATACAAAAATTATCTTTACGATAATGACAATATGTCTGAAGATATTTGTAATCACATAGCGGACAATGGGGAGAACAATAGTCGGTTATTTTTTTTATTTTATCAAATTCACCCTGTATCCCGCACATGGTAGGGTAGGATAAGGCAGATTACTACTGGGATATATTAAGAAAATGATTCGGATGCGCTATTAAAGTAAGTATTACTATAATGATAACAAACCTACTACTAATAACAAAAGTATTGACATATAAACAAGTAAACCCTGCATATATTTACATAATATTATATAAAATTATACAATATGATAAAGAAAAAGACAAAATTAAAGTAATAAAAAAGAACGAAAGGACGAAGCAAACCATTAAATTTTCTTATTGAGGTTAAGAAAATGTCGTTTTATCCTGATTTTAAAAGAGACACATTACCAACCAGTGTAAAATTAGGAAATGAGTTCCATAAACGCGCTGCCGGACTGTGAAAGTTTTATAGAAAAATGTTAGGTTTTCTTAGAGACAGAAACAGTAACTTACAAGTCTGCCACTTGGAATTACCAATTGAAATTGCTCTAACAAATAAGAAGAAATAAAAGAAGTATGATATTAAAATAAAAACCTTATTGCATAAAACTAAACAAAAAATCAACAGTTGTATTATGTGAATAAAAAACCTCTTAGTTATATCCTAAATTGTACAATATATTTCTATAAGTCATAATATACTTTGTATTTTTACGTCGTATTGTCGTATATCTCGTCAATTATTTATTATATTTATAGGATTATTTGGCGGCTACGGTGTGTCGTTGCCATTTATTGGTGTAGCTCAGTTTTCAGGTTGTATTAAAACACGTTAATATATCATCAAATATATATTCTTGTGAAAAACCTGACTTTTCTTTAACGCCACCTTTTCTTTTTCTTTTTCTGACAGTCCATCTGTCACCATGAAATCATTAAAACCTCTAAATGGCATTCGCCACATCACCCCCCCAAGGAGAAAAATAATCTATACTTAACTAAACCTATTCCTACTACAAAATAACAAAAAATAACTTAAGTCATAATAAGATTTTAATATTATAAATTATAACAAGTAATATGCAAGTAGCTTGACATATAAATACTCATATGCATATACATTAACATATACAGGTATTATTAAGTTTTAGTATGAGAGGGGAGGAAATAAATCATTATAAGTCCTCAATAACTTTAAATTTCACTTTCCTGCCGGAACGGGTTGTATACGGCTCCTTCGGTAATTGCATATCGTCGTCCGGGGCAATAGGAGTCACAGAATTTTAACTAGATAGATCAAAATCGGACCTACCTACCTAGGTTAGGCGAATCACCGTCAATGAATGCTGGCTTGAAACGGTCGATACTAACGACAACTTTTTTGTTCCCTCTTAAAATGGTGAAAGTTTTGTTTGTTCGTTTAACCACTTTATAAGGACCCTTGTAAGGTGGAGTAAGGGATGGTCGTATGGTCTCATCTCGTAACTAAACGTGTGTTGTATTTACCAAATCTTTGAAAACAAAGGAAGACATGTTTCCATGTCTGACTGTAGGTGCAGGTCGGAACTCTGACATGAACCGCCTCAGCTGCGTTACAAATGTTGAACTGTCATCATTGGCACCATCATTAGGTGCTGGCACGAGAAAATCCCTTGGTAGGCACAAAGGTTTCCCATAAACCATTTCGGCGGCAGAAGTGTGAATATCATCTTTTAAAGATGATCGCATTCCCAGTAAGACTACAGGTAAGGCGAGTGTCCAAGACATACTGTGGCACATTAAAGCAGCCTTAAGCGAGCGATATATACGTTCCACCAAGCCATTTGCACATGGATGGTAACTCGTGGTACGAACGCGTTTAATAGAGCATATTTGCATTGACGACCTAAAAAGGCAAGACTCAAATTGTCTCTTTTGATCTGTTGTTACCAACTGAGGAACACCATAACGTGCGATCCATTCTCTAAAAAATGTCTGTGCTGTTTCTTCAGCCGTCATTCCGACCATTGGCCAAGCTTCCGGCCATCTGGTAAATCGGTCCACAGCCGTGAGACAATATTGATAGCCTTTGCTAATCGGAAGAGGACCAATGATGTCAATGTGTATGTGACGGAATCGCCTAGTGGGCGTGGCAAATTCTCCTATAGGAGATGCTGTATGCCGACTAATTTTGCTCCTCTGACAAGCGACACAGGTTCTGGCCCACTCACGGCAGTCTTTTTGTATGCCCGGCCATACGAAACGCTCAGATACCAAACGCGCGGAACATCGCGCTCCTGGCTGGCTGAGGTTATATAGTTTGTTGAAACACCCTCGCCTAAACGAAGGGGTCAAATAAGGACGAGGTTTTCCCGTCGAGACATCACAGAAAATGGTCAAATCAGCACCAGGAACAGCCACTTTTTCCAATTTTAAGGAGCTAGCGTTTAGTAGTTCCTGCAGTACATTATCGGATTGCTGCTCTTTTGCTAGAGCTGCAAAATCCTCGTCTAAATGTAGAGTTTCTACGCGCGACATCGCATCTGCAACTATGTTATCCTTCCCACTGATGTGTACAATGTCTGTTGTGTATTGAGAAATAAAAGTAAGCTGATTTAACTGCGGGGAAGGTAATTTTTCACGCCGTTGAGTGAACGCATAGATCAACGGTTTATGGTCTGTGCACACTCTGACATGTTGTGCCTCTAAGACATGGCGGAAATGTTGAACAGCCTCATAAACAGCGAGCAATTCTTGATAATAAGCAGGCCATTTTGCTTTTCGTTCTGACAGCTTTTTACTAAAGAAAGGTAGAGGTTGCCAATGATCCCCGATTCTCTGCTGGAGGCAAGCGCCTACATGGGTGGAGGATGCATCCGTGAACAATCCGAATGTAGCAGTGTTATTAGGATGTGCGAGAAGCGTTATATTTTGTAAATGTTCCTTGCACTTTTGAAATGCATCTTGGGTTTCAGGTGTCCAAGGAACTGGTTTTGCGCCCTTAAGCTGTGTATCCGTTAGGATATTAATCAACGGTGCTTGCAATTCAGCTGCTCTAGGGAGGAATCGGCGGTAAAAATTTACCATGCCAAGGAAGCGACGGAGGCCTTCTATCGTTTTCGGTAAAGGAAAATTCCGTAAAGCTTCAATTCTCTCCGGTGGAGGGCGAGTTCCATCCTTAGAGATTTTATGACCTAAAAATGTCACTTCGTCCGAACCCAATACACACTTTGATTGTTGATTACTACCCCAAATTCGGACAAGCGCTTTAAAAGTAAAGCGCAGGTGCTCCTGTTGAGTACGGGAGAATACCAGTATGTCATCCATATAAGGGAAACAGAAGAAAAATCCTCGTACAACCTCATCTATAAACCTTTGAAAGGTTTGCCCCGCGTTCTTAAGCCCGAACGTCATATAAGGGAATTCAAATAACCCGAATGGTGTAATAATGGCTGTTTTAGGTACATCGTCCTGGTGTACAGGAATTTGCTGATATGCCTTGACCAGATCCACGGTGCTAAACACCGTGCAGCCGGCCAAGTCCTGACTGAAATCCCCTATATGACGAACGGGGTATCGGTCGGGGACGGTTCGGGCGTTTAAGATTCGGTAGTCACCGCACGGACGCCAACCATCTTGTCCTTTTTTAGCCAAATGAAGTGGCGAGTACCAAGGGCGTATTTGAGGGACGTGCAGTACCGCAGCTAACCATGTCCTCAAATTCCTTATTCGCAATCTTTAATTTCTGTGTTGCAAGCCTGCGAGGACGGTATTCAACAGGATGTCCTTCCGTTGTCAATATGTGATGGACGGTGCTGTGTTTAATTTCTCTATTGTAACCTGGTGGGTGTGTTATTTCAGGGAATTCCTTCAATACAAATAGGAAAGGCGAATCCCCTGAAATAATGGTTTTAATGCTAGGCTGAGATGTTTCAGCTATAATGGCCTTAGCAGACATATTTGTTGTGCTATCAACAAGTCTTCCATTGTGGCAATCTGGCGAAAACTGGTAAAAAGCTAGAAAATCCTCACCAATAATAGGTGTGTCGACTTCAGCCACCATAAAGTTCCATTTGATCTCCCTACGCAAGCCCAAGTTTAAATACAAACAAATGGTACCGAAAGTCTTTATCGGCGTACCATTTGCTGCGCGTACATCAAAGTTAGTCTGCTCAGCGGTAGCTTTAAGCAGTTTGTACGGGAAACAACACAGATCAGAGCCGGTGTCAATTAAATATTTCGTAGTTGTTTGTGAATCTCTTACAAATAAACGTCGTGAAATGGATGATTTACGAGGATGGGAATCGCAGTCAGTAGTTGCCACTACTGACTGCCCATCGAGTTTCCCTGGTTAACCTTCCACTCACACGGTCTGACGCATTTTGAGCCTTAACACCAAATCTCTTGTGATACCAGCACAACCTACTACCAGAGCGGGAGTGCGAACGGTGTCTGTAACGAGATGATGATCTTGACCTAGATGTTGATCGAGAGCGCATCATCTCCCCTATCATATTTCTTAACTCCTCCATTTCTGCTTTAAGTGTCTCCAACTCTGTGGAAGCAGCAGTGGCATTCATAAGAGAGGGTGAGCCTGACGTGATTGGTGTCTCTGCAATGGCATCAGTTATCTCAGCCACCTAATCTAATGGCAAATCGATTTGGGCCATTAAAATCCTCAGGACTTCACGAGGCAATCTCCTCATCCATAATTCCCTGAGGATGCCATGCCATTTTCAGCAGGAGGGTTGGCCAAAACCAAAGGGGTTGGCGATTTTGCCTAATGTTAGCAATTTCAAATTGCCCTTCAGCCATGGCAAACCATACTATTGGCTTTTCCCTCCAAAACGAGGGTAACTTAACCGTTATGCCATTTACAGTATGTGGCTCTGGCTTACCAGTTTGCAAAACTGCCACTTGGTGCTCTAAATCTTTAATTTTGACCAAGAGATCTCGCTCAGCCATCTTAATAATATAAATGAATATAAGCGTATACACAAACAAATGAATATCTATACGCACAAGCTACACAATGTTATATAGACACCAACAATGTTTAATAATAAAAAACTATATACAACACATCTAATGCATCTTTGAAAATATAATTGCACAAATTAAACGATATCTCTAGTTAGTAGCATAGTTAAGTTTTAAAAAATAAGTATCTTACATATTAAAAGAAATGACATTAAAAGAAATGTAAGTTAAATTAAAAATAAAATAAGCCAATATATAAAAAATAATATGTACAAAAAAACATCAGCAGAAAAAGATATATGACACACAATTATACATTGTATATTATAGAAGTTAACGTTGAAAGTAAGCGACTTTGTATGAGTTAGTATTTGTAATATACACCTTAATAAAATTATACTGTATAATCAAATATTATTTACATTGGTTATGAATTGTTAGTCCAACAACCACACATGGATGTTGTTAAATGAAAACAGACAAAAAAACAATAACTGTGAACTATTTTTAAAGAACAAATGTAAAATGTTAAATTTGTTATGTTATTTTATAAAATACTACACCAATTGTCAAATATAGTCCTACTAAATTTATTAAGAAAAAGAAAAAAGAATTGTTCCAGAGAAAGTTACTATATTCTAGATATATTTTTAATAGTTGTTAATTCACTATGTAAACACTCCAATCCAAAGGCGTTTAATTAAGTCACACTGCACTTTACACTAAACTGCCACCTGGTACACATAACACCAGCTCGAGCAACCCTTGCTATGTGTGTAGATCACGTATAGTATCTTACTTGGATGATCTGAACACTTCAGAGAGCTACTCAGAAGATCACGTCGAGGTCGCCATTATAGGATTATTTGGCGGCTACGGTGTGTCGTTGCCATTTATTGGTGTAGCTCAGTTTTCAGGTTTATATATA
>JAYDZJ010288722.1:0-10517 GCA_034509065.1 Eueides lybia
ACAGAATTTCGTCCCGGCCGGTATATGCCACTCCTATTTCTACCACTGCATAAAGTCAGTTTTCTTTCATCATCTCTCGCATCTTGTCATTGCACCACAATACACCATATCTCTCTATCGATAACTCGTTCTCCCTTAGAAACGAAAAGAACGATCTCGATCCCAAGCATCTGGACCAGCCTCGATGTTAGTCGTTTGATTTTCACTTATTACCCCTGGTAGTAAGTCAATTTGCATCGTTATATATAGCAATGACCACTACTTACTATAGTTACTTTGTTCTTTGGCGTGACAACAAGTAATTAATTTGAGTTGATTGAAACCCAGTCTTATCCGTAAAAAGTTGTTGAGAATATTTTGGAAAAACGTATTCACGACGGCCAAGTCCTACGCAATACAGGTTTTTAGAATATTTTCTTTTGTATTGCAAATATCGTGTGATGCCTCTTTATATTTCTCCCAGAATGACTCATTTTCCTGTGGCACGAGGATCCGGAGACAAAAGAAAATATTGGACAGGTGTTTCTTAGAGCAGCCTCTGAATGAAAATAAAAATATTTTACACTATGTTGGTGCGGAAATAAAAACATAATGAATAAAGTCATATTTTATTAAATTTAAATGATATTTTAAGCAGATGGAGTCACGAACGGGTCGGTAGTTAAGTATTAGTAACCTAAAAAAGTACGATTTAATGTCTTATATAGATATTTTACCATTTAATTAAGACCATTTGGTCTTGCTATTTAACCAGAGGCAATTAATTTTCTTTAAGGCGGCGGTTCTCATATCAAAATAACAAGTTTAACATTATATACGTTAAGGATATTTTAATAGCTCAACTTAGGATTGGTATAAAGACTAGGAGTATTTTTCTATATATTCGTTTAATATTTTATTAAGTGTCGTCTTAACACTAAAATATTTTTTACTTATAGTGGGTTGTAAAGAATATATATGTGTTCTATTTTTATTATTGCACTAAATAAAAAGATTTAAATTAACCAAACTTGGCTTTTTTAACAATTTTTTCTAAAATAAAGAAATAATTTCAAAAGATTTTCTTAATTTAACATACAAATAACAATATTTTTTTAAGAAAGTGTCCTTAGAAGCTTATTCCTTATGGACTTTAAGGTCAAGCGAAAAATTCGTACTAATCCAAACCAGCCGTGCCGATGTTAATACGAATACGGATCGATGGAGGACCGCGTTCGTGATGGAGGACCAAGTTCGATCTGTTTATACTTTAAGACTGTAGACAGACTATCGAACTCGATGAAACAATAAATATGGATGCAGAACACTAAGATAGCAACACTTTTCGGATAAGAAAGCGTTCAGAATTAACTTTTGGAGCTATATAAAGATTTTTAGCATTATATAAAGATCTTATTTGTGAAATACAGTGCAAAATCTTTATTGTAATAAAGATGTACACCATGAAGGGAGATTTTTTTCTCATTCTTTTCTCTTTTTCTTTTTTATTGGTAATGATGATGTAGCTGCGATAGTTTCCGCAGCTAATGACATTTTGACCTCTTTTGATAGATAAGGTGGCATATTGAGACGTGTTTACGCACTGCTAGCACATATACACTGAACGATACGGAGTACGGTGTGGTCATCTGTTGCGCAGGCCACACCGCACGGTTCTGTGGTACGGTCACACAAATTTTGATCGTCTATTACCCACCACTGACTGTGCATGGAACATGGAAGATATATTAAAAACTAACTTAATGGGAACGTTTATTAATGTAACTGTACCCAAAATAGTGTTTATTTTTTTGTCTGTTAATATGTGCCCTTGTACGCGCTAACCTCAGAAACAGCTACTCGGATTTAAATGCAATAATACACTATTATGTCCGATTTTCTTATTGAAATATTAGGGATTTATTATCTTTCTATATTATTATGTATAGGGACGTACAATAAGCATTCTGTTAAGTGAGTCCTATAACAAATAATTGAAATTAGCAAAATATGAATCAATAGAACCAGCAGTTGAAATGCTGAATGACCGCAACTAGTATTTTAAGAAACAAATTTAGATATAGATTTTTCACCATCTTTTTCATATGATAAGGTTGATTTATGATAAAAGTTTTTATATATTTCATCTCTTCTGATCTTTTTGTTCAATAAAGCAAATAGTAGTAGCGCGCCTATAACAAGTTTTCATTTGAAAGGTTCGATTGCAAAAGATATAAATTGCGCTCACTAATGTATTTCGTCCATTTAAGTTTTTAATTTTAAACTTCTATACCTATATAGTAATTTGTATGAAGTAAATTTTGAAAATGTTTTTTTTATTCTTAGTGTTACTCGTAGTATTTTTAATATTAATCCAAGATTACGTCAAAAAACGTGGATACAGGTGGAAGAAACTTTCGGAATTTCCTGGGGACACACCCTTACCTTTGGTCGGGAACGGTCTCGATCTCGGATTCAATGCAGATGGTAATGTTAAAACAAAATGTAAATTATATTTTATCGATAATTATTAAATATATTAATTTAAGCGATTTATTCGACACAAATATAATATATTGTGTCGCCATTCGCTATCTTAAAGTAATTTTAAAATTACGGATACTATTGGTGTCCCATTAGTGAGTATTAATTCAGAATATTAACTGAATCTAAAACATTAAGAAATATTATATATTTAACGATTATATAATAAAGAATTACCTTTTATTTATGCATAAACATTAAAGAAAAGTCTAAATTAGTTGAATTAAATGTTTGAAAAATATAATTTCATAAATAATCTTTAAGATCATTTGTAAGGTCTGGTATCAAAACTGCAAAACCAATACGTAGGTATCTCTTGTCATTATATATTTTTTTTTGTAGATGCATTATTAAAATTAATCAAAATTTGGGAAAAGCATGGAAAACAAAATTTTCGTATGTCTGTTGGGTCGGAAGACTGGCTCATGCTTTGTGAACCTGAAGATATTAAGGTAACATATATTATACGAATACCTTATAAATACTTAAACATTTGGAATTATTCATCTATTGAATATACATTAGGTGTTTTGAAAAAATAATAAAAATTTTACAAATAGTTTCTTTTTTATAGATCCTTCTGAATGACAATTTTGAACTTTCAAAACCTTTAGAGAGAAACGTAGCTATGAAACCATTCTTTGGCTATTCTGTATCTACTTCTGAAGGTAAACATTACATAAGTACACAATAAAAATAGCTGTTTAATACTAACTTAAATGTTCCTTTTTAAGTTCTGTTGGCTTCTTTTAAGCCTCCAAATCATTTGTATTACTATACCTATTAACAATATCACCTTTCCCGGACAATAAAATAATGGTGATTGCCGCAAAATGTATTGAGCGGCATAGAACAAAAACACAATAACAATAAAATTATGGTTGACGATGATGATTACAATTTTGTTCTTCGGGAACGAAGATACTCTCTTTTCAATGACACTGACCAATTTGCGAAAATAGCTAGACATATTATTGTGAGTTTACATGCAAAATGCATTATGGTGCGCTGTATGTGCTAAAACTCCTTTAAGAATTTAAAGGATTGATATCATAATAGATATTAATTATGGTAACACTTTTTTTAGAAATATGACAAACAGAACTCGTTTCCTTAATTTATTGAAATCTTATACTTGACTAATATTCACTCGATACGATCCGGCTACTACAAACAAAGACTCGATCTGGTAACATACACCTGGCATAACACGCTTAAACTGAGGGCTGACGCAAAGATAGCAGAGTTGGAAGAAGCTATTAATAACGTGTCACTGGGATGTTATTGGATTGGATGCGAAGTCCAAAGAGAGGAGGAGAGCACAATGATCCCCTATTTCAGTAACCTATTATACTACCGGGAGAGTGACCAACAGTCCTTAGCTGGTGTTGGATAATAAATAGTCTTCAAGTCCCTAGTTAACAACGTAATTTCCGTCGATAGTTTGTAGAACAGGATACCGTACCTGAAACTCAGAATATCGAAACGAGGGTTTCTATAATCAGAAAACTCCAGCATCGGAAGTGGATCTGAATGAGTGCGTACAGATGGTAAATTCAATCCAACTGCAACGACGCGTGATAAAGTCATTTCTCAGAGACTATTCACTACTGTTGTGTTAAAGTGTTAAAATTTTCAATTATATCGATTAAATAATAATATATAAAAAATATTCGGCATCTAAATCAATGACAAATACGTTACGCATTTTCAATTTGCCGATAAAGGTCATGGAATACTTAAACCCATTGTTCGAACATCTAAGTAGTGCTTCTAGCAGAGCAGGTATTAACATAGAAATGAACAAAACAAACATATGTTCACGTTGCACCTGATCCATTAAGTGTTGGGAATACTATACTCAAAGTTGTTGATCATGACATGTACCTGAAACAAACAATCAAGCTAGTTAAATCTAAAGATATCTCTGCTTTCGAAATTTTCGCGTTCAATAACCTCAGTGTCTCAAGATGAAAGTGTTTGACCAGTGAGTGTTGCCATTGATGATATACGGAAAAGATACGTGGCCGCAGACTTTGTACCTCACAGGAAAGCTCAGGGTCACACTACGAGCAATAGAGAAAGCAATGCTTGGCATTTCCCTACGTGATAGAATCAGAAATCCTCATTTCTGATCCTATCACGAAAGGAAATGCAGAAGAGATCATGAGGATGTCCGTAAGAAACTAAAATTAGCCGATATTAACAGATACTACGTATAGCTACAAATGTGACGATTATAAGTCCGATTCCCACTCGAGAGCATTAATTATTTTCATTTCATCGTTTTACTCTAATAACAAAACAATATCTACCCACTCAATAACGAGCTAAACGGTTTTTAAACCGGAAACGGTTTTTTTTGACATCTATTTCTTGGTTGAAGTATTATTATGCATCCTATTATGTACGCAACATTGAGCATTATAAAAAAGTTTTTCAAAAGATTGCAGTAAATGAGGCAACACTGTGCGCGCGGCATTGAGTTCCCCAGACCGCTACTCAATACGCAACTCGATAGTTGGGTGGAAAGTGAAAAACGTAGGGCCTCAAAACTAACTTACCCTACTATGTATGGGATATAGCGTAGTGCTATTATAATAATTAATATATGTATTTTTTAATACGATAAATGTATTTTATGGTCCATGTAAATACAGAATATAAATCCATAATATGTTACTGACTGTGACTTTTGATACGTAATAACAAAAATGTTAAATATCGTTCATTCATCCTAAATCAATACATGTATGTGTATAACTAATATACCATTCCATGTGTTTTAAATTACTTTTAATATTAAATCTTAGCTTTATCAAAATCAGCTGTTTTGCACCTGATTGGGCAGTAAGCGTCAAAAATGTCCAATTGACAAAATGAATTGCATAATTAACAACTCATTAATAATTTATAATATTCTTAAATATGAGGTAAATTACATATTGATACAAATATTTTTTATTTATAATAATTTCTTATATATTAATAGAATATACGTGTAATTTATTGTTATTATTAATTAATTTCATAATATATGTAGGTATACATATTTAGACATTAACTGTATTATCAATTTTTATAAATTACATTCTATAAAATGTGTCTAAATTATTAGGCGAAAGGTGGAAATCAATAAGGAAGTTGATGACACCAAGTTTTCACTTTAAAACTTTGGATCGCGCTGCTGACGATTTCAGCAAACATATTCACTCGCTCTTCGAGATCATAGATTCCTATGAAGGCAAGAGTCCTGTCAATATATACACATATTTGAAACCGTACATGCTCGACATGTTGTGTAGTAAGTATTCGCTTAAATATACGAGTACATTGTGTTAATTGTATTAAATATATGAAGTAGGCCACCTACATAACATTATAATTTCAGTTAATCTTTTTGGAGTTCAAATGGATTATCTTAAAAATCGTGACCAACCTTATGTAAAATCCAGCAAAAAGTAAGTACTATATTGCAAATGTAGTCTACATTATTATTCTTTAACTAAGTGATTATTATGATAAAATTTTCTACCTTTCTTTCGCAGATTGGTTAAGGTTGTTACATACAATTATTTTTCGTACTGGAGAAATAATAGTTACTTAGTTAGATTAACTCCAATATATACTGAAATGCAAAATATAATTAAAAATATCAAACAAAACAGTACTAACGTAGGTATCGCTATTCATATGTATTTATATTTTAGTGCTATTTTTTCCTCATTTTGCGATAATATTTACGTATTACAGATAATTGCTAAAAGAAGATTTTTTTTAAATAAAATTATAAAGGAAACCAATAGCAACAATAAGAACATCGATATGAACTGTGAAACTTTCATGAAAGACAAACTTGCTGGGGGATGCTTGTTGGATAGATTTATATTGAGCAAGTCGCCTAATGGTGATCCTATGAAAGATGACGTCATAAATGAAGAGATAACATTAACCCTATTCAGTGTAATTATATTTTTTATTTTTCACTTGTTACTTCTGATTAAAGGTGCATCTTATTTTATAGGCAGAACTCATTTATTTTTTCCTTCTGTGCCTATATTATAATTATTAACATAATAATATGTTTATAACCTATTTTAACTTTTATACGTGTTTTATTCATCACAACATTGTTAGCATGATATATACTACCAATTTTCATAAATTTTACTTTATCCATTTTAGGGGCATATAACAACATCAATGACGATGTGCAATGCAATGTACTTGATGTCATTGTACCCAGAAGCGCAACAGAAAGTTCTAGATGAACAGAAAACTATATTTGGAAAATATTTTGAAAGACAAGCAACAACACAAGATTTAAATAATATGAAATACCTTGAAGCGTTCATAAAGGAGAGTATAAGGTTCATTCCTACAATACCTATGATTGGAAGACAACTACAAAAAGATTTAAAATTATCTGGTTAGTATACACAGGAAAAAAAATCAAAATTGATTATGTTAAAGTTGCCATTCGTAAAATGGTACCTTTTTTTAACGGTTTTATTTTTTTGTTATTTATTTCAACCAGCACACAAGAAATATACTTCCTTACTTAATTAGCGTCACGCTATATCCCTAGCGGGGTAGGCAGAGAGAACGGAGCGCCAAACGCTACGGTCTCGGAATACCTCTTTTGCCTCGTCCACTGTCACTAACCTCTTCATACATGCTCCGGGGGTCCAGTATCGTAGTTTTTTTTTGCCATTCTTTCTTCACTCATTCGCTCGACGTGCCCAAACCACATGAGCACGTTCTTCTTCATTCTCACTGTGGCACCCACGCTAGTACCTACCATTCTGTGTATCTCCTCATTGGGCATGCGATCAGCTAAACTGACTCCGCATATCCTACGAAGCGTCTCTACAGTATTCATCTCTCTTACATTCTTCTTTAATAGTTTTCACATTTCGCTGCCGTATAAGAGCGTCGGTACCAATACTTACCAAGATATACTTAATTTTAAATAATTATAGTTTCAAATATATTTGCTTTTAGATTAAATAGAATTTTTAATTCTATACTATTGTTTTAGCTGACCGAGTAGCGCCGGCTGGAACCTCTGTAATTGTTCTTTACCATGCCGCTGCCAGAAATCCTAGGATTTATACAGAACCAGAAAAATTTATGCCTGAGCGATTCTTTGAGACAATGCATCCATTTGCTTTCGTTCCTTTTAGTGCTGGACCAAGAAATTGTATAGGTGAGTGCTATTATACGTATTTTTTTAACTTTCACTATGATTGAAACTAATACCATTAATTAGCTTTCAGCATTGATTGACTGATAAGAAGCAGCGGGCAAATAGAGGTTCAGAAAGGCAGAAAGATATTTGATACAACTATTAAGCCTGTACTATAATGTTTCATATTTTCATTTCTCCGCTCTGGTAACAGGTTTTAATTAAATGATTGAAAACATAGAGTAAATGCCTGTCGTGGCACAGAGGCGCAAGAGTGTGGCTGTAAACGACAAGTTGTGTGTTCGATCCCTTTCAAAGAAAGTAAAATATTTAATATTTTAATTTCTTTGCTCTGGTTACAAGGCACAGCGCGACGTTTAGTTCCGCCACTCAACACGCAATGCATTAAATTCGGCTAATAATGGGGAGCGGAATGGAGTGTCTTAACACTAGGTCCCACGTTCCCTCTGCTAACCCTGCAATGTACAGTGTAAAGCTAAAAAAACATAGACTATACTTTCAAATATATTTAACACAAATATATTTACTATTGCCTGTTTTTTTTAGCTATTCGTTATTCGTGGATTATTTTGAAGGCCACTTTGTCAAATTTTATAAGAAGGTATGAAATTCTTCCTGGTCCTGAGCCCAAATTTGCCTACCGTATGATTACTGAATCTATAAACGGATTGCATCTACAGTACAAGAAAAGAGATGTTATATATGTTTAAATTTTATTAAAATAAAAAATAATGATTTTTGCTTACAGTTTGTCGGGAAATTGAATTATTAGAGGGTTGTATGTTTTAACTACCTGATTATTACGTTCTAATTAATATGTGCTTGCAAAAAAAACGCCGTCACCTTTAAAATCATTTATAATGTTTAAATGCTTTGATGTTACATTATTTTTAAAAGTAAAATACACAATCTATGTTGATACCAATATAGTAACGCAACTTGTGTAGTAATGTAACTTTGAGTTTTACTTGTAAATTCTGAGCGTCTAAGTTTGAATGTCTTAATAACGACAGTGATATGGAGCGAGCTTAGGGTATTGTCAGTTCGGGAAAACATGTTGGCATGCAGATTTGCACGTCGACAATGCATGTAAAATTAGCTTTATTCTGAGCTTACTGCCAATTTTTTTACACATGCTACTACTACTTCTAACTTTAGATACGCGGCGCAACTGCAATGCCCTGCGTATTAAGTTTAATAGTATGCTGAGGATGGTGTTAGGGAGCACTTAGCAATGCAGTGCATCGAGGATGGGAAGCCCAATGGAATGATCTGTATAAGAGATGAAAAGATGAAAAATACAATCTTAGGCTAAGCATTCTAGTAACAAAAATTATATGGATCAAAATTCTGTAATTATAAAATATACAATTATCTATAATTATCACAACTATTATTTATTAATATTTTTAATTATATTCATTTATTTTACCTATTTACGAAATTGGTCCCTTAAAGCGGCTTACTATATGGCGACAACTTTTATTTGTTGCATGCTTGCACAATGTATATCAATTAAAACAAATGGATGGATTTTATGAAAGTAAATGAATTTTACTGTCTGAAATAAGTTTTTTTTGTACTTTCCTGTCAAGGCGTCAATTTGAATAATTTTTTTTTCTTATATGACTAATAATCATAAATTATCTCTTTTTTTTTAGTTTTGGATAGTTAAAATGTTCAATAATATTTATCTTTAGTATTTCATTTCATTTAATCACCGACACTTTTTATGACGCATGTAAAGACAATATATTGTTTACGAAGTTTCTTATTTGTTTTCTAAAAATATTTATAATCGTAAGACTGATTAACGTCTCTTCTCTATCTTTGTTATTCCTCAAAATTGATTTTACCTTCATTCAAATTATTAATGTCCTTAATTGGACACAATATACAATATACAGGCACAAAAGGCGGTGGCGGGTTTAAAAATTAAAAAATATTCTCTACCAGCCAACCTTTTCTCGTGGCAAATAAAGGTGTACAAAAATGAAGGTAATTTTAAATGAAATAGTTATAGGGGAGAAGTGGCATGAAAGAGCCAGTTTTCTAAACAAACCCAATAATCTACTTTAAATGAAAGGAATTCAGATTTTTTGTTCGATATTTTTATATTTATTTATTGAGGTACGTAATTTCATACGTAAAAATCTAAATCATAGTAAAATAATCAATAAAATTACCATTTTTAAAAAGTGTGTCATTCGGCTCTTTCAAAACATTTAGGTATTGAAAGAGCCACCAAAAGTCATGAAAGAGCCAATTTATATTTTAAAGTGTAATTGTAAAAAATATGTTAATCGAAACTGACACTGCTAAGAAAAAAAGAAAAAGACTTAAATTAAATTATTATTACTTCAAAAATAACAACATTTTTTTAATGCTATCAATTATTTATTACAAGTGAGTCTAACGTACCTTACCGTATTATTCAGTCATATTAATTATTTTATAACTTTAAAATACTTGAGGCGGATACATTTAATTAATAACAATTTCGAATATTAACCAAAATAACAAATAACTCATCATATTCATTATCATCGTCTTTTTAGGCTATGGCACATTTTAGACGCAGTCTTCAAATAGTTTGCAAGCATATTCACTTGGTCTATTAAAAATAATAACTTATTCTTTAAAAAAATATAAATCTTAAAATAACATCAACATGAAACCTTTTAAACTTAATTTTTACGTATCTAAAAGGTCAAATATATGCACAATCCGAATACATAATCCGAATACCTATAACTTTTAACAACAAAATAGCAAAAAACAACTT
>JAYDZJ010288812.1:0-10516 GCA_034509065.1 Eueides lybia
AAGTTATAATAATATATTAAAAATTAATCCAA
Source organism: Eueides lybia (assembly GCA_034509065.1). Taxonomy (NCBI): domain Eukaryota; kingdom Metazoa; phylum Arthropoda; class Insecta; order Lepidoptera; family Nymphalidae; genus Eueides; species Eueides lybia. The sequence goes on from JAYDZJ010288812.1 coordinate 33, forward strand.
AAAAAATGTAAACAAGCTTTTAAAAAGCTTATATTTAAATGTGTTTCTATTCTAATGTCAGTAGTATTTTAGTTTTTTAGTTTACGTTTGCAGTGTATTAGTCTTTTAGTAACATAGTACCTGATTATGTGTTTTATTTATTTTCAGCTTCACGCTGTCTCCCACATATGCCAGGGTAAGTACAATATAACAAAGTATATAACTTGCAATATTTAAGATTCATAATTTTCATTCGTATCTTAAATTGTAGAGTAGGTAGAGAAAACCGAGAGGCATGGCACTTTATTTTTCACCCAACTCCAAATTTTCAAGATTTTGAATATATTTCAAGGCATTGAATTTTCAAGACATTGAATTAAGGACAGCGTTTGGTTCCACCAGTCTAACTGTAGAGAGGTTAAACTTAACATTGCGTTTTGTCTTTATATAAAAAATGTAAATGACAATAGTGCATTTATTCATTTCTGAAGAAAGAATGAACTCAAAACTATCACTAGATTTATACTCAAGTATAAGAATAAAAAAATTTCAGATGAAATTAAATTTATCATCTGTATTTCGTCATTTTGCATTACAAAATCGTTTATCGCGCAACTTCAATCACGGACACAGAAAATGTCATAACGTTTTTTTTACTGTAGAAATATGTCTCAAATATGTTAGTAGAGATTCGCCTTGGTTTTGCTTGTTATTTAAAATATTAATAAATTTTACGGAAAGAATAGAGTGTCTGAAATAATCTATGAAATAAAAAATATGGCTTCACGCTGTATCCCACCAATAGAAGGGAAGGTAGAGGGAACCTGGGCATCAAGTGTTACTAGGAACTACGTTCGCATCAAGACACCTTTGTTTCTCACTTTCCGGCAAATTGAGGCGTCGCATGTTCATTGTCGAAACTCAATGCCGCTCTTTTTGCTTCGTTATTAGAGCAAGGAAAGGAAGATATTAAATATTTTACTTCTCCGAGTGGAAATGGAAGCATAATGCAATTTTTGCTTGCTCTGGTAAAAGTATTAAGAACTAAAATAATTCAATATTTTCAAACGCGATTGCAATCACAACCATTCCACGCGGTTTCACTGAGGCACAAAGACTTCAATAAAAATCCGTAGTAATGTTCAATATTATATTATATTCTATATATGAAGTGACGGACTTTAACCTTTAATTGTTTTACCTCTCGCACTCGTTTTACTTTATATTAAAAAATACTTGTGAGACACAAATGTAAATAAAACGTGAAATAAGCAGATTATTTTTAAAACCAACACAATTACATGCAAATTGAAATTATTTAAAGAATAATCTGAAAAATGATTATAATACTGTAGGGAAATTACATTTTCCTTTCAAGCTCTTTTTACTCTGTATAAAATATAACGTTGTGATTAACATTTATCTTATGGTATTTCTACTTTCTTTTTTTACTATCTAGTTGTATTCTGCACATAAGTAGGCAGTGTGAACCTGGGAAGCTAGTGTTAGCATACTCTAGCTATTATATTATGCTAACACTATATATTCCATTAAGATAACTTCGCACAATAAAAAAGTATTTTATAGGAAACGTCTTAACAACACAAGACAAACAAGTCCTTTTTATTTTTTATTTGATTATTAATTTCATAAAAAACACCTATTTAGTCTTCACGGCACAACGTCACACTATAAATGTGATAGCTATACGTTCAAGTCCCACTAGCGATAACTAATTATTCTCAATTCCTTGTTTCGGCAACAAGATCAAGCGCGGCGTTGTGTTTCACCACTTAATATACAATGTCAAAAAATTGGACGGAAATTTGTAAACAGAGTGATTACACTAGATTCCCTATACCTACTATTTGCGGGATTCAGCGTGAAACTGAGTGAATGATAATAATAAGCTCTACTATCCTATATATGTCAATTAGCTCGGTTCACCAGTTCAAATATTTAAACGTGTTAGAATAACTACCTGTTCTATTAGTTAACTAGAGAGCGGCGACGTAATTAACCGCCGCGTTAATTAGAGTACATTGTATGTATTCATTTTACGCTGAATTTTGTAATTTAAATAAGGTATTTTGTTGAAATTTATGTATGTGTAAAAATGAAACTTACTCGTAGCTTGAATGTACGAGATTGATATGTTAAATATGTTTCTGGCAGAGGGAATTTGGAATCTTAGTGTAAAGACGTTCCTATTTCAAATATTTTCCTATAAAGACACTTCCGTCTCCCACTCCGCAGTATTCCGAGTGTACTGCATGTTGAGTGACGCACAAATCAGATCAAATTATAAAATATTTGAGGCCTGTCCTGACTTGACTGTAAATGCGACAGCTTGTGGATTCGATTCCCACTCGAGGAAACGTGGGAAACGGAAGTGGCGGAACGGAAGTCTTAACACAAGGTTCCTTCTACCTATAAAATTGTAACGGGAAAAAGCGTGAAGTTTAAAAATACTGTTCTTTTAAAACATCATAACACAAAATATTTGAAAAAAAACATTACTAAACTAAAATTCAACCCCTCAAAGCGCTGTATGTATATTTTTAAATGGTCTTTTTTGAGTGTGATCCTCTAATTACTTATTCCTATTACATCAGCTTTCACGGTAGTTATTGTAGCTGTAGAGGTATAAGAATAAGTAAGCAACTATTAATATATTTTTATTTTTAGAAATATACTTGGTTTTTATTAAATTATGATATAAAAAAGCTGTCGGTGATGGCGCAAGGGCACAAGCCCTGTAGTGTTTACAGTCGTAAGTGCTACAGTCGAACCTACCAGGGTTCTATCTCCATTTGAGGGAATTAAATATTTATATATTTATATTTCTTGCCTTGTTTCACCAATTAACATCTAATGAAATAAATACAGAGAAAAATAGAGACAGGAAGAGTCTTAATACGAACGGAGTGTCTTAACACTACGAGTATATGCCCAGTTGACTATCCTGCTATCTGTGGAAAATATAGGTAGGTACCTATATAAAGTTACTTAAAATTTAATGCACATTTACAGAGTGCTTGAACGTTGCTGTTGAATTTCATTTTTTACTGTTAAAGCAAATTATTTTAAAGACTTACTTAATTGAGGAAAACCTCATCTACATATTTTTTAATTCACGTCGTATCCCGCATATCGCAAGGTAGGCAAAGGAAACGTAGTGTACACACTCGGTTATCTTCTCCACTTTTCGCTGAATTTCAGGCATTGCAAGTTAAGTGGCAAAATTCTACGCTGTACTTTGACTTGTTACCATAATAAAGTAATGAAAATGCTAATTACTTTAGTTCCTAAAGAGGGGCGAATACGAAACTTTTAGCATTGAAAGTCACACACGTGTGTTTCTAAGCAATGACATCTTAAATATCTAATTCATTTCTAAAGTAAGATAAAATAGAGAACGAATAAATGTACTTGTGCTACGGAATCGGACTGTAAACGCGACTGTTGTATTTTCGTTCTCGAGAAAATATATTATTTTTAATATTCTAGAGCAGGTAACAAGACAAAGTGCGACGTTGATTTTCGTTACTAAACACGCAATGAGAGGATTAGGAAAATAGTTTATTCATTATTAAAGTTTCATCGGGTTCCGTCGGTTAACGCGGGATAAAGCATGAAGCTGTACAAAACAAGACAAATATTGAGTTAAAAAACTTATTTTTATAGAAGCCTGTCGTGGCATACAGTCACAATATTATCATACATCACCGATTTTAGTAAATTCATTAATATTTCTCTTAACATAAAAAACATTTTCAAAAACACACACTTACGTTCATTCTTTATACGAACTTCCAATTAAAAGCTCCATAAAGGCGTTATCACCTTTGATACATCATCTAGCCTCATCAAATATTCTGACTTAGAATTACTGTAGGAAAATAAATAAGATGGTCTTGTAATTGCTGACGAGACGCTTTCATCATTCATAGCCAACGTTCTGTAAATTCGTCGAATACGCTCCCAGTAATTTCCCATTTGGGGCGTTGGTAATTAAGTACCGGGGCAAGTGAAGCTGTAGGTGGTGTGAAGTCAAGTAAACGTTAGTTTAGCTTACAGTTTTAATAGAAATAATGGTAAATTTAGTCACTATTTTTATCGTTTTTAATTCTTTTTTCTTTCTTTTAGCTTGAGGTGATATCCCGCACTTGGCAAGATAGTGTTACCTCTTCCGAGTTAAGATTAACTAGCTAACTACCTAGTGTCAAGCACCCCATTACGAAGAAGTCACTTCTGTTCTTTTAATTCTTGCAGAATTTTAGATATTACATATTGAGTGTTAGGACTTCGTAATATGACGTTATTTTTGACCCTAGTTGCAAAACGAAGGGTAATAAGTTTGATCTGTCTGCTGGTCTGTGTATCTGTCTGTAGTACAGTAAATATGTAATACACTAAATGGATGAACTGATTTGAGTGTGGTTTTTTAATCGAAAACCTTAGTCATGGCGGTGTTTCCTTAGCTATGTTTTATGAAAATCGGTGAATGTTAGCAGTTAAATTATTTAGATCGGGATTTTTCTAAATTATAATTTTTCTTACTTGTTCTTTGGAATTGTTTTTAATATATTTTCTTGTTCAAAATCACTGATTTTTTTATAGCCTAAATACATAATGGACAAATTTTATTACAGCAAAAAATATCTTTATAGCATTTTTTAAGATAAGGAAAGAATAATTTGGCGCAATATTCCACACAACAAGGAAGGCAGAGAGAACTATATTAGTAGTGCTACATTAGAACTATGGCACTGTTTTCCCCGAGGTCTCAAATTCAACGCCCTACTTTCTCTTGTTACTAGAGTGACCAAACAAAGATAGTAAGTTCTGTTTCCTGATTCTGAAATAAGCCCACAACCGTCGTGTTTGAAGTCAGACGCTGTATAATGAAAGAATCTATAATATTAACAATAATACACTAAACCTAAAAAAGTTTCAAACATAAGAACGATTCAAAATAATTTAAGCAGATACGAGTGCAATCTTTAAAAGCATAAATCATGTGAAAACTTTTAACTACTTATTTAGGAAATGATCATAAATTTGAACGTAGCGGGATTTGGACCCACGCCTCTCAAAAGCCAAGATCTTGCCTTCGTTGAGCGGGTACAAATCCGGTTGTTAGAATGCTTATGTTATTTTTTTACCGAATTTAAGGCATTGCGTGTTGAGTGGCGGAACTCAACGCCACACTGTGCCTTATTACCAGAGCGATGAAATGAAATATTAAATATTTAAATTGAAAATGTTAAATATATCATTTGCTCGAGTCGGGATCGAACCCAGAACCTGTCGGTTACAGCCACATGCTTGTGCCGCTGCTTTGTTTTGTAAATATACATTTTGAAATGTTAAACTTTTTCAAATATAACAAAGTATTTTAATATTTGCAAACATTTGCTTGTTTCCTATATCTTATTTGATATTTGTATACAAAATTTTCTGTCGGAAAGAACTCAATAAAGGAGATTTACCGTGTGATCCCAAAAGGCAGCTCGAATACAAGTTCCTACGTTTCGTTTTGTCAAGAAAGGATATGTGCTTTCAATTGTGTTATTCAGAATATGTTCTTTAATTATTTAAATGCATATTCTCAACTTCACGCTGTATTTGGCACATGGCAGGGAAGGTATAGGGAACTTGGTAGCCTAGTGCTGAGATACTCCGTTCCCTACTTTCTGCGCAATTTACATATATATTTTGTGTAAATCGTTAGGTATACTTGTTTGTTATTTTATATAGTGTTTAATTATTAAAATTAGTTTTAAAAAATTAAGAACGACTTAAATGTCATGTTTCCAATTGTTGAAATTTTGTTCCAAAGTAAAGTTTATATTTTTATGGATTTATTAGTTCAGTTGACAATTTCTTCCTTTTATTTTAGTTTTGCCACTTTACAGACTCATAATGTGGGCACGGAAGTGTCTTAAACATATCTTATCAAACTAGGTTCGCAGGTTAATTCTGCCTACCCTGTTAATAAAATGCTTGAAAGAAATAACGTTGAATATTTTTAAGTAGAATTCTCTCTAAATTCTATAAGTCTGCTGTTGACTTATATAATATAGAGAAAAGTTACAAAATTAGTAGATATTATATAATTTAATTTATTATATAATATAATTAGTACAAGTAATTTTAATTTAAAAATGCAGTTAAGAATTTTAGAGTTTATTACTTTTTACAGAGATACAAATAGCTTAATTGATACTTTGCGGGATTTTCACAGGATGTTTTCGGTGAAAGTCATCTTCTTATAACAGAACTCAGGTTTTCTGTTAAAAGAAGAGAACTTTCACCGAAAACATCAACAAGCTAGTTAGTTTAGTAGAACTATTAGTGTCATAAATTATACTTGCATTTTTTGTACAATTGTATACATTAATAGAAGAAACTCATTACACAAAATAACATTTCTCTCATAGTTTAGCCGAGCTCCTAGGGTCTTTTTATACAAGATATTCCACTTTTTATACAAAAGTGTCAATAGAAGTGTTTCACGACGTTGAATAAATTGTGCACAGGCAAAGCTATTATAGATATTGATACTGATCAATATCTATAATAGCCTGGCTAGGCTCTTACAGTTTCTCATTAGGTTCATCAGGTACTCTAGATCTTCGATGTTTCAACATTTAATTGTTTACTCTTTTTATGGGCATTAAGTCCTATCCCTATACTAAATTTCAGCTCTACTTTGATATTCACTGAATGAGTAGTGAGTGATTTAGTAAGTAAATGAGTGAATCAGTGTTGAAATAGTAGATTTTTCACTAAACTTCTTCTATGACGTAAAACTGAAATTTTTAAGTTCTTGAGTGTACTTATTTACTAGAAGACGAAACTTTAAAAGCTCGTTATTTGATTTGATTTGCAGCCGCAACACTTGTCAAGCTGGTATATATTGTCGCGATCATTTACATAGCAATTTAAATAAAATTACAATTCATAAACATGGGTCAGTAATTGTGGCTCAGTGGAACTAATTGTGTGCGAAATGAATGATTGAGGGCTGTGAAGGAACGGGGACATAAGTGTATTATGAAAGTGATAGGTTGTGGGTTCAATACATACTCAAATAAATTAAATATTTCAAATTTTTCATTTCTTCAAAAGGCAAAACGTGACGCGAGACCAGGGGTGTATTAAATGAGGTGTATTAACACGCAATGTGTCGAATACTATGCAGAAAGTAGGAAACGGAGTTTCTTGCCGGATACACTTTTGCCTTACACTACTTATTCAGGATACATTGTAAAGCTAAATAAAAAAATGGAGTCTGTTGAAATTATATAGTCTATGGAAAAAATAGAATAGAAGTGTCCAAATGAACATAACGTCTTAACATGAGGTTCCCAGGTACGACCTGCCTGCTATATGCGGAATTCAGTAAAAAGTAAAAAAATGTAAGATGGCGATGCTTGCCTTCCTAAAAAGTAATACATTTTACATACAAAAAATAATATTGGAGAAAAAGTGACATTTTTTTTTTATTTTCTGTAAAATAAAGCACATGTATGAATATAAACTTAAATCCCAATTCTTTACTTATACATTAAAAATATAGTACAATATAATTCCTTTTTTAGGATAATTGTACCTCCATTTTAATTTAAAATGTTATTTTTTAATCAATCTTAACAAATGATGCGACTAACAACAAGCTACTAATGAATAAAAAATACATATAAAGATATACATTGTTTGTTGTTTCCTCAGTTTTACACTGTATCCCGCACAAGAGGGGGTAGGCAAAAGGAACTTGGGAACCGTGTTAAGACACTCCGTTCTGTTTACCACATTCCACCGAATTTATGGCATTGTGTGTTGAGTAGCGAACTCAACGCCCCGCTTTGCCTTGTTACCAAAGCGAAGAAATAAAAATATTAAATATATAAATGAAAACATAAAATATTATTTGTTATTTTCCTTTTTTGTAATTTTTTCACAAGAAACAATCAGTTACAAAATAAATAATAAGTAATCGTACACTCAGGTACAATTGAACTGAACCAAGATGCGGCCTAAATAATCATTACAAGTAGAGAAACTAAACAAAGTAAACTAATGGTTGAAACTTTCAAACTATCAACAATTACATGATCTATCATCCTAGCAATTTAGAAATTATCTGAAGCAATTAATAAAAGTTATCGTTCACGAGCGGCACTCAGTTACACAATTCAACACGCAATGCCTTCAAAACGTGGAGGAAAATGGAGAACAGAAGTTCCTTAATAAGAACAGAGTGTTAATGCTAGGTTCCCAGGGTTCCTCTGTCTTCCCTACTAAATGCAGGATAAAGGGAAAAGTTAAAAATCATTAATAAACTTGAGTAGCAAGTATAACCGATTAATTGACGCAGCGTAACTAAATGTAAGGGTGGGTGTGGCATATGGCTATGACTTGCAAATGATTAAGGCCGTTTTAATATTATAAAAAAAATATTATGTGTATTCTTTTTAAATTCACACGTTTTTTCATGATTATTGCGCTGATTTATAATCCTGATCCAAATTGAGGCCTGTGCAGGCATAAGTGTATGGCTGTAAACGCGACAGGTTGTGGCTTCGATCACCACTCAAAGAAATGATATATTTCAAATTTTCAAATTCAATATGAAATGTTTTCATATGTTGTTGTGGGTCTGATTTGCACTTGAGGTAATAAAATGCTTAACATTTTATTTTTTCCCGCTTTGATAACAAGATATAACGCGGCGTTGAGTTCCACCACTCAACACGTATTGCCTCGAATTCGGTGAAAAATAGGAAAAGGAAATGTCTTATTGGGAACAAAACATCTTAACAACAGGTTCCCAAGTTCCCTCTACCTGCCATGCCAGTTGTAGCATACATCGTGAAGCTTAATATAGAACAGTGAGAAAATGTACGAAGAACTATAAATGTTCTACAAAAGAACTAGAGCGTAGACACAGTCGTGCGATGCGAAGTATTAAATTAGTAATAGTTTACACACCAATTATTACCTATAGAATAATGTCAACTGTACTTATTTTAAATTGACTTTTGTTTAAACTTAAAACTTGAAGTCTGTCGTAGCACAGCGGTACAAAGATATTACTCAAAACGCGGTTGTAGTTCGATCCCCGCATAAGAAAATGAAAAATTTGATACTTTCATTTTAAATAATAATCCTACTAATATTATAAATGCGAAAGTTTGAATGTATGTACGGATGTTTGTTACTCTTTCACGCAAATACTACTGAACCGATTGCGATAAAATTTGGTATGTACGAGTATGTAGCTGAAGGCCCAGAATAACACATATGCTACTTTTTACCCCAGAGTTCCCGCAGGATTTCTTACGTTGATAATATTTTTACCTTATTATAGGATTTCCACACGGACGAAGTCGCTAGCGGCCTCTAGCTTTAAATAATTAATGTTTTTATTTCTTCGCCATGTGCGGGATACATCGTGTAGCTGAGTAGAGTTTCGGTTTAATATTAAGATCATCGGTGGAGTAAAGGCCCAAGTGACTGCTAGCAGGAGAAGTTGGCAGTCGACTCTCACATTTCCATTTTTCCGATAACTGTATAATTATTAATTAATCAAAGTGATTCATACTCGTATATTTACTTCAGTGTTCAAATATTATTTTAACTAGAGTTCATTTAGTTTAATTATAATATTTAATTTTACTTCAATATTTAACTTAATTAGTCAATGTTCCTAAAATATGCCTTTACAATATTACCCTTTGACGAAAGCTTTTAAAGGGGAAATGATTCGGTCAAATTTGTGACATTATGTTTTAGTGCCAAAACTTAACGTTGCGCCATGTTACTAAAGTGAAGAAATGAAAATATTAAATATTTAAATTTTTCGAGTGAGAATCGAACCTATATATCGCATTTACAGTCGCACGACACGATATGCCTCTAATTGTATTGAAACCATTAATTTAAAGTACAAAATTGTAAGGAATGTTCCACGGAACGACAGGCGGCTAATTTTTCTCTCGCTCCGGCCTTCTTGCTGGAATGATGAAGTTATTGGCCCCCAGTTTCAGTATCACGTAATAAATAGCTATTTTGTTATTTAAATTTAGCTCTCAAGGGCTATACAAGTCTTTATTTTATAGAAGAAAAATATATTGTGATATTTTTCAATATAAGTATTGTAGAGTAATATTTATTTTGTGTTTATTACTTTATTTCAGTGTACATATTACACGTTTTTTGTTCCTAATATTTTTTTTGAATTAAAAAAATGATTTAAGCGATTTTATTTTCGAAGGCTTAGTATGTATACTGGTGTTTCTGCCTAATAAAAGGAAAAGTAAAAGTATTTAATTAAATATAAATTAAAATATCTTTTTACAGACATGATTTCTCAATATATATTTATGATATATTTTAATTTATAAATAATAAAAGGCCTAAAGGCTAACATTAACAAAGGACTTCTCGAACGTGAACATGAAAAAAGATATTTTCCATTTTACCTCTCAAAATCC
>JAYDZJ010288974.1:0-10506 GCA_034509065.1 Eueides lybia
GCAGTATATTGACATTAGATTCCCTTTGCCTACCCAGTTGCACCGGAAAAAGCATGAAACTCCCTAAATCGAAACACTATCATTCCGACCACTATCCCTCTATATCCGTTCCTAATGAACAAACGACGTACGTCAATACGAATATCTCTACGTTCTTTGAAAGCGTGTCAATACGCTGTCAATACGCTCGTCATGTCGAGCTCTCGTGTAGTCAGCTAAGGGAATCCAGGATTTTGAATCACGAAATTGATTTTCAAGGCGGTTTGACGACGCGGACGAGGTTTGATTCATAAAGACGTGTCCACTGTGACGTGAACTTAAAATAAATAATAGGAAAAATATCATTCTTTTTCTTTCGATATATATAAAAATGACACATTTTTAATCATTACAACAATAAAAATTCTTTAATTTACTATAATATAACACCATTTCATTTTGACAAACACTAGTTTAGGTTTGGGGCACCACCCGCATGATGGAATAAAATTAACTAATTACATATAGGCTTCCTATCTTAATGTAAATATATTTTTAAAGTTCCAGAGATAAGCGCGTTTAACCTAACAATAAAACAAACAAACAAACAAACTCAACAACAAGCTATAAACATAGATAATTTAGAAAAAGATAACTTTTAGAAAATTTGTTTCACGATTTTTTTAGGTTTAAATTCTCGAATGAATATATAATATATTTACAATTCATAAAGAAGTCTGAGCGTTCATAAAGAAGGCGCTCTCAGACTCCTGTACACCTCCTGTGAACTTACATGGTGCAATTACGAACGTACTAGTAAATTATTCTTATCTCGAAACGTGAACTAATTAATGTATATCATTGTGGAAACATTGTATACACATTGTATACACATTGTATACATATTGTATACACATTGTATACAGCTACACGAAAATGTGACAAATAATACATATTAAGAGGCGAAAATATCGGTAAGGCTACAAGCGTTGGCCACACGACATAAATGACAATGCTTGTCGTCAGATTTACGCTGAATCCTGCGAATGGCAAAGACAACTTGGTAACCTAGTGTTAGGAAATTCTGTTCCGTTCCAACTTGTTATATATAACTTCCAACAACTTGTTATACTTGTTCCAACTTGTTACATCGTCTTTACGGACGGTCATCTGAGTGATTATATTATAGCATTGCTTAGTTGGTTAGAGCGCTTGGTTGGTTTCAAAGAGGCGCGGGTTCAAATTCTGCTATGTTCAAATTTTTATACGTTTTTTAAATTTAGTATTTTTCTTTCCTAAGTGTGGAATAACACTTTAAAACATCTTTCAACTGTCAAAACGAACTGACAAACTAAGACATACGTACACTAGCTACTAGCCATACGCTTGTTACAACTTATTTATGTTGTTAGTATCTCTGTAGGGAGATTTTTACAAGTTTCCGCAACACAAAGATAATTATTGCTTAGAATTATTATTTGGCAAGAGAAAACGCTATTTAAATCTTTTTAACATATTTAGAGTGATATTATATTTTCTTTTCTTAGTGCAAAAGATCATATAAAATATGTTTGAAATTATGTACTAATAATGTAGAGGAATTTTGTCGATTAAGCAGTAATAAATAAGTGATGAATTACTTAATTTTACATAAGTTCTATTAATACTTATACTATAAAAACTTACATCTCATTTTTACGTCATGTTATTATTATTGACAGTAATACATTTGAAATAGCCTGGAGCGAGCATTTTATTCGTGTTATCATTTATGAAATCGTTAATTTGGTAATATCCTTTAACACACAAACGTCTTTTCACAACTTTTTTAAATTGTGAAATAGAAAATTCTCGGACGTTTTCTGGGACCCTATTGTAAAAGCGTACACCCTGTCCTATAAAAGAATTACGGACTCGATGCAATCTAGTTATCGGTGCACTGAGATTAAACTTATTTCTAGTATTAATATTATGTATGTCCCCGATTTTGCTAAATTCATTAATATTTTTCTTAACATACATAATATTTTCAAAAATGTATTGCGATGCAACGGTCATTATATTAATTTCTTTAATTTTTTTCCTTAAAGAATCTTTAGTTAAACTTGGAACATGGCCGACCCACGTCAAGTACTGCGGACTTCCGGAATTCCTACGATGAACTCGCAAATATTGAATGTTTACTGAACGGTAATTTCACTCGTAAACTAAGAACAATTAAAACATCAACAAACTTAAAGTCTCCATTATATACTCGTATACAGGATTATTACCGAATTTCTAAAAAAATATCATTAATTTCTTTAATTTAGCCAATTGATCGAAGTTGATATTTTTATTTCAAAAAATTAACATTTATTGCCAGCTGGAGTTTCAATTGTTGTTATTATAAATGAAAAATCTAAGGCCGATCATACGTCCCTCTCAATTGTTGCGCACGCGGGTCAGGACGAACGTGACTACTTATTATAGTGTATGCAGCAGAAGTTCGCCGACTTTAAAAGATTTTATCACTTTTATAGAAAAACAATAATTATAAATATAAATTAATATTTAAAAAAACATTCAATATAAAATGTTATAAAATAGATAAGTTATAAAATAGCGCCAAAGAAAAACGTGTATGTAGATTTAATTACGGTTTCGAGAGACGCAAAGTGGCGCTAGTTGTAACAAATTACTATGCACATGTATGAATATGAATCGTGCAAGTTTCTATTACACGAACTACCTAAGGTTGTAAGCAGTTATATCACACAGTGACTTATTAGGGCGGCGGTGGTTGTAACCGCGTTTCTTTAATTAATTATGACTGCTGACATGCAAAAGTGCCAATCTTTTGCAGGATGACTTATAAATTGAACTTAGTCCATATAAGATATCTAATCCATATAGGATTATAGATCGACGTCGAAGGACTTATTTTTCAACCACCCCAGGGTTCCCGCATGTAATTACATTTGTTAATTCTATTGCCGTACAAAAATTTCGCGCAGGCTTCAAATTTCTTGGATACATATAAATATTACTTGGCATAAGCATCACTTTCGTTCGTTATGCGTGGTACAGTAGAGAAATTAATCCGGGTTTTCGTCACTTAAAAATGACTCGTGTCATACTTGAAAAGTGTAAGTACTGTACGCGACAATTTAATACTTAATTCTAATAAAAAAACAACATTTTATATGTGCATTATTTAATTTAACCGCCACATAAGCTGGGCGGTCGCGATACAGAGGTGGTGTATTTTTATTATAGCAGTGATATAGTGCACAGGAACGCCGCGACGACTGTCACCTTGATTTATCGCGGGCATATTAAAAAACTTAGCACCAACCCCGTTTTTTTCACACATACACACACATTTATGTATATAATGAGCCTATACACAACATAAAATAAATCCCATTTGATAAAATGACTAAACAACGATAAATAGCAAAATCTCTAAAATTCACTTTTTATGAAATGCCATTATATCTTGAAATGTTCAATGATATCGAAAAGTAGTCACATATACCATAAAGACAACATATCTATTCTCGGCCTGGTACCTGGGTACCTTTTTTTAACCGTGTTTGTTCCAGATATGCGTAGATTTGTAAGTCCTAATAACCATTGAGTTAATTTAAAAGAAACTGATCTCTAAGTTAAAATATATCTCATTTAAGTGATCATCCTGATGTAATATTTAGATTCTGAGAAATTTGTGTAAAAAACATGCATACTTTCAAAATTTAAAATACTTTTCGTCATAGCAGATGGAAAGCTGTCATCTGCCGTCTATCGATTATAGTCTGTCATCACTTTGAAGTAACTACAATTTAGTTTATTTTTAAGTTTAGTTTTGTGAGTATAGTTTAGAAGTTGGTTCTATTTTTGTAAAAACTTGTTTATATTTTACTAAAATCTGTTGATCTACCAATTCACGATGGTAAATACTAGTAAAATATACAAATATACCGACACGCAGCAGTTGCACAAAGAAAAAAATCAATTCTAAGAGAAAACAAATGTTAAACGGTGACTTAGAAAAATCACTTCGATTAACAACAAGACGGATGACGAGCTTTTCATCTCGCTCTCAGTGAAGCTTCTCTATTTTTACTTGTATAAAACAGACTGTTAAAATTGAAACCATCTATACCTATCTATACAATATAAAAAAATGTGAAAAAATAATTTGGTTGAATTTAATTAACTATTGGTTCTTTTTTCGAGGATTGGTTAATTGTAGTAGCTCCCCTGGCAGTCCTTTACAATGACTCCGGTGAGGGAGAGGAGTCATAGACTCTTTCCCTGGCATTTACAGTTGTAAATCGTAATACCTACGACGTGGCTGTTTAAGGAGATATTGTGGGCGATAAGAGTGTATTTTATGAATTAATAAATGTATATAAATGTATACCTCCAAAGTAACTGTATGCAAACAACAGCGTGGCAAGTTAAAGTATTTTTGTAGAATCAGAAGATCGAAGCCACAACCGTCACTGTAACAGTTAGTAGCCATAACGGTATCTAAAAAACTTATAAACTTTTAAAATAACACCGGCCCTAAATGTCTCCACCTCGCTTTGACTACAGACCGACATACAGACAGGCAGACCTAATCACTAATTCAAATAATAAGATCTTCAAATTTCGCGATTATCACAAAGTTATCTAGTACAACACGCTCGAGTTGAGCGTGCTAACACTCATTGTAGCCCACATGTGGGTGTAGTTGGGGGGAGTACGGGAACCTAGCATTAAAATTTTCACGTTCCACTCAGTTCTGGAGGCGTTCAACGCCGTACATTGTCTCATTACCGGACGAGGAAATGAAAATATTAAATAAGCATATGCCACTGCGCCTCTGTAGGCCTCAACTTATATAGTAATTTACATTTAATAATTTCACCTTAATAGTTTCTGATAGGGTGATTTCAGTACAATCAGTAGACCATTTCATTTAGGAGACCAAAGTAAAGTAAAAAAATAGCTAATTCATGATTTTTTATTGAGTGCCCTGTAAGGTTATACAAGGTTTATACAAGATTATAAGATATATTGTGGTCGATAAACTTGAACTTTTCGTTTTTGTATTGTGAGAGTAACATGAAATTAATAGTTTATGCGCTCATTTATAATATTAAACAAGATCGTCGACGTTTTCATTTACATAAACTATTATAAATATGTTTTAACTAGTATAAATATGTCTGTTAGGTAATTGTCCAACTGAATTATAGTTTAGTCAGAATTTTACCAGTTAATGAGAACATTCGTGGGGCATGGACACACGTGCGACTGTAAAACGCGAAAGGTCATAGGGTCGATTTTCCCTCAAAAAATAAAATATTTAATGTTTTCATTTTCTTTGCTTTTAATCAAGGCACAGCGGGGAGTTGAGTTCCACCATTTAAAACACCATACTTCAAGAATTTAGTTGAACGTGCCCCAGCACGCAGTGACTTAACACTAGGTCCCCAGGTTACCTCTGCCTACCCCGTACTACTATGCGCGGGATACAGCGTGAGACTGATAATAAACAGAATAAAAAATATATAAATAAGATATGCGTAATACACTTTGTAATCCTGCTCACTTCAAAGGTAGAATTATGCTTCACAAACATATTGTGAATTCACCCAACAAAATTTCCAAAGATTTGTTTAATGACGCAACAAAACGCTGCGATTCCGCACGCTCGAGTGCATATATTGAAAATTCTTGTCCATTCCATAAAATCCGCTGTGGAACAGTTAAAACATACCTCGTATTGCTTTTACGGTATTAGAGTTCGTGTAATAAACACCTGCGTGGTTTGAAGTTACGACGCTCGCGCGCTGCCCGAGCTGGCGGGCGGCTGGCGGGGCCGGCGCCGGTAATGGGGATGAAAGGGTGAATAGATTATTTTATATACGATTACAACGACACTGCTTACTGTGGAATTAGTTCGAATAGCTTGCGATACTAATGTCACTGTACGTACAGTATATTTGGATTGAATTTACAAATGTAGAAGAGAGAAGCTATTTAACGTGATTTTTGGTTGGTTAGTTATTATGAGTAATATTCCGTACTGTATAAAAGTTGAGAAATAAGGTTCAAGTCAAAATTCTAAAACTTATAACTGTTCCTTGACAGGCGATATTGTATATTTAACTTGAATGAATTCTTAGTGACGCTGCAATTGTAACCTGTGTGTAAGTTGTGGGTGCTATTGAGCAAATAATTTATTGGCATTCTTAAACTTTGGATCGAGATATTGTGTATTGAGTGTCAAAAAGTAACAGGAGAAAGTAGGCAGAGAGTGCTCAACAAGAGTAGCAGGACAAATCCTGTTACTTTCTGCCACGCAATATGCCACGCAATATTTCAATGACATACGATGCAGTTTAAAAACAAATAAATAATATACATTTCATACATAGAATATGTTAAAGAATTTAAAGTAAGAACATTAGTTCCGTGCCGAGGGGTCGCGGTGTACTGAGGCTGTCACGCGCACTCTCGATGCCCGACGTGAAACAAAAGCTTACTTTAATTAACTTCTAATGACCTAACGATCTTCACAGCGACCTCACCGGTGCTCGCAACAGATCTCGTATAAAATAATTGTTTCTTTTATTTATTGTAACAGATTAAGTATTGTTGTTTTTTAGATATTGTGATACTGTCTAAATATTAAAATTTTTATATAATTTTTTTAAGCTTCACACTGTATCTCCTACATAGTAGTGAACTTGGAAACCGTGTTAAGATACTCCATTACGTTCCTCACTTTCTACCGAATTTTAGGTATTGCGTGTTAAGTAGAGAAGCTTAACGCCGCACTTTGCCTTTTTACCAAAGCGAAGAAATGGAAATATAAAATATTTCGTTTAAAAATAATACGAGACGAGGCCTCAAATGATCAAATAAAACCATTATCAATATGATAATGGTTTTATATGATTTTTTTTAATGGAAATTGCTTGGTATGATATAATTGGACTAACAATAAACATATTTGCATCATATATATATTTGCATCTTATACTTAAACACATACATTTTTGGTCAATTTAGAGTTCCCCTGAACCTGCTAATACAGAAACTAAAACCGTTTTAAAAAATTATGAATATACATCATTAGATTATCAGAAGGGTTTATACAATCTGAATTCTCTATGACACGAAATAAAATAAAGGTTATATTTTGTTCGTATTTTTTACAATTTCGATTTGTATAAAAAATCGATTTGTATATTTATGTATTTAGAATTGTACGAAATACAAATAAATAATAAGGAAAAGTCAAGGTCTTACCTTTGATTCCCTCTGTCTAACTTTATGCGGAAAAGAGCGGGAAACTGAACCTCACTGTATAGATGTTATAAGTTTCTCCTGTCTCTCTGTCTGTTTGTCTGTTAGTCTCTCTGTTTGTCTATCTAAGGCACTGAAATACGGTTTTAGCAAACTACTTTGTTCTTAGCTTTGTTTTATGAAAATTGCATTAGCAGCTTAAGATGCAAGCACTTTATCAAAATGGGATAGTAATTTATTGGATCACAGGTTTTTTAACATTTACAAATTTAATGAAACAACTTTATACTTTCGATAAATCTATATAAATCTAGAATTTGTTTATATTGATTTTGCTTCCAAGATGAAATTATTAAATTAAGTTAACCGAAATTATTAAATATAAGTTAATAGCGTGAATAGAATTCTTGTTACATATTATAATGGCAGAATAATACGGAACCTTTACTTCATGTAAATGACAGTTTATCTACTATTATTAAATATATATATTATTGTATAATATTATCATAATACATTCAGTATCTTTTATACGAAAATAAAAAAAAACTGAAATTCTCACAAACTTTCATATTTATAATATCAATAGTATTTAGTAATTTCTATGTACTTTTTTTTAGCTTCACGCTGTATCCCACACAAGGCAGGGAACCTAGTGTCAAGACACTCCGTTCCACTTCCGTTCCCACTTTCCGCCGATTTTGAGGCATTGCGTTTTGAGAAGCGGAACTCAACGCCGCGCTTTACCTTATCACCAGAGCGAAGAAATCAAACATTAAATATTTCAATTGAAAATATTAAATATTTCATTTTCTCGACTGGGGAGATCCCCAGTCCCTAGATAGCCCAGAACCTGTCGGTTAATTCAACACTTGTGTCGCTGCGCCACGACAGGACTTTCTTTGTACTTCATTAAAACTTTCAAATAAAATATTTCACTTGGTTTCTTAATATATTTTGTCTCGTTATTTACATATTGCTACAAAAACTACCTTCACTTAATATATTATATATACTTTATGTCATAAAAAGTTATATCAAATGAAGTTTACAATTAATTTAGTTGTAATACAGCACTTCTACGCACTTACCTAGAAGTATCTTCTAGAAGACTAATAAGGCAGCAGGGGCGAGGCTACAAGGCCACTGAGACGAGTTTTAAAGGCCCGCAACACCTGTCCTGAGCTCCCCCACCCTGTGTACGACGGAGCAGTTCCATTTCACGTTCACACTCACTTAACATTTGGCAAACTTTCAGTTTAACTCGGTTTATTAGAGCTTCTGTGTGGAGTTAGTTAGGTTTGTGAGGGCTTGTATATGTATGTTTTGTTAGCAGTTTGTCGCATTTATTATAATTACTTCAAATATCATATTTCATTTTTTTTTTCATTGAGGTATATTTGATTATCTAGATATAGAACTTTAAAGAATATTTATTATATCGCTATTGATAACAATATATCTGTAACTAATCGTCGTCGAAGTAGTAGGGCCCAAAATAGAGTTTTTTTTTAACCGTTTGTCTGTGGTGTTTGTACGCGCTAATCTTACACTCAAATGCAGTTTTGACTATAATAGTCAAAACTTTGGCAACATTTAGTGTTTATTTTATTTAAATCGATTGATAAATAAAAAAAGACAATTTAAAATATTTATTGCGTCAAAGTATTATTAATTATTAATTCATTATTGTTGAATTATTAATTAATTTACTTGTTGTGTTTAATGTATAAATACTGTCTTAAAAGCATTAATTTTATTAGATAAAGAAAGTAATTAAGATTAGTAAATTACTATTTAATTCAAGCGAGTGAAGCCGCGGGCAGGTTGCCAATATCAAATATAATTTTTGAATTATTTGAAAGTTTGTTTAAACATAGCGGGACTCGAAACCGGCTCGGATATGATATACGATACTTAAGCCATACGTTCTTATTAAACCTTGTCATTTTCACTTGTAAACGCTTATTACATCTTTTTGGCATCTCTCATAGTTGAATTATTAGTTATTAACAATAATAATTTTAAAAAGTAAAAATTTTATTTTATTGAGAAAGTTATAAAATAATTATTAGATATATATAAAGTAACTTTATATAGTTTTCATAATACTTTAAAATCTCATAACTAAAAAAATCAAATGAAACTTCGTGATTAAAGCGCTAAATCAATTTAAACTAAGAATAAACTTTATGTTCGTTGTAAGTTGTTCACTCAGTTATGAGTTTTGGTCAGTTATGAGTTTACGTAAGTACGCAAGTTGCACGCCGACGCGGAGTGAATACATACAGTCAACCCTGCCACGGGTAAGTGTATCTTATAGAGTGACGATAAATATATATTTCTTAAAACCGCAACCGCAACTATTGAGTTGCTTACCAGTTCTATAAATCAGTATAAAAGCATCTGCAAGCATCATACAAGCCGGTACGGTAGAAAGTTCAAATCAAGTCAGGGGTGGACATAAGGAACAAGGGAACCTGTAATTAAGATTTCATTAAGACAATTAGGTTCCCTCTATTCGCCGGACTCTTGAGACGTGTTCTTGCGTTTTTCATGGCGTAACCTGACGTCGCGCTCTGTCTTTTTACCAAATTGAGGAATTGAAAAGAATAAATATCACGTGAGTAATTGAAAAGAACATAACATTCAACGGAAAATACCACTATTGGCTTTCGAAAAGGACAGTCTAGTATAGATTGCTTAGTTCGATTTATAGCATATATACAAATAGGAATGACAAAAAACATTCCAACTCTTGCGTGTTTTTTGGACATAGAAAATGCTTATAATAACGTTTGTATAGAGCGGCTTATTACTATATTAGACAGTTTGAACGTGGGAGCTAAAATATGTAATTATTTATGGCAGTTTTTAAATAAACGGCACCTTAAGATTGTTAATGATTATGGATACCCTCTTATAAGTTGGACAAACAGAGGCTTAGCTCAAGGAGATCTAATTTCACCATTACTTTTCAATATAGTTACTTCTCAGATATGGACCGGGGTAAATGATGTTAATATCTTGCAATATGCCGATGACTTTGTTTTCTACATACGAAATACAAGTATTTTTAGTAGCTCAATAGCTTTACAAAGTTCTCTTAATACTGTTGTAAGGAATTTAAAACTTATTGGCTTAGATGTTTCGACAATACAGACTAAGTGTACTATTTTTACAAGAAGGAGAAACATTGATCATATTTCCCTTAAAATTAATGATTATAACATTGAA
>JAYDZJ010289129.1:0-10500 GCA_034509065.1 Eueides lybia
AGTATCGTTATTTTTTATGTTTATTGTTATTAATTTGTGTTTTATTATCATTTGTAATGTATTTAGTAATTGCGGTTATTTTAATTGATTTAGTTTATTATAATTATATATACATTGTTTCCTTTTTATCGTAAGTTATATTATAAGTATTTTAGTAATTAAAATTCATTAACACAAATACATACATTCGCTTCTGCTTCAAGATAAGTGTTTTTATTAGAGACACGGAATGTTATTTGTAAGTATGGAAAAGGAATAACATGATAGTGTGATGAAATTTATAGATTTTATTAATTATTATTATTATTTTATGTTTTAAATATATTTATATATATATCAAAGAATTTTAATCTGTCCTTTCTAGAATTGAATATAAAATATACTATACTTCTATTATATATTGAATCATGACACAAAACCCTTAATTAAGGGCTAATATGGCACCTATTGTTATTTATAGAAAAAAATATAAAAAAATGCTTAGTAAAATTCATATGTAATTGAAGTCTACACATAGTTCTCATTTTACCGTAGAACATCATTATAAATATTTTAAGATACAAGAAACTTTGAATGATAAAAATGTATTCAATTAAGATCTTTTATATTTAATGCTGGATAGTCACCATTCTATTGAACAATTGTAATGTCATTCAATATTGAAAAGAGCAACTATTGAGTTAGTTGTCGGCTCTTCTCAGCAGAACCGCATTCCGAGCCAGTAATTTTATGTTTGTGATGATTCAAAAGTGCTTTGAAAAAAAATATTTTGAATTTAAATTTGTTCATGTAGTTTTCACATGAAAATAAAAAAAAATGTTGCTTTAAAATTGTTAAAAATTTAAATATTTATATATATAAATATTTATATTGATTTTTTTGTAAAAATAATATCTTTTTGATTAATATTTTTGTGTTTTAATTCCAGATTTCTCGGTTCTCCCACGAAGATGAAAATCATATAAATAAAAAGCTGCCAAAAGAGTTGTTGCTTCGCATATTATCTTATTTAGACGTGGTATCACTATGCAGATGTGCTCAGGTATTAAATATTGCTTATTTTTTGCTTTGTGCTGTATAGTGTATATAAAAGTATAGGTTTAGGGGACGAGGCCTGTCATGGCACAGCGCCACACTCTAGTTAGTTTGAAATATTTAATGATTTCAATTTAAATATTTAATGTTTCCTTTTCTCGCTCTGGTAATTAGGCGAAGGCGCGGGTTTGAGTTCCACCACTTAACACATAATGCCTACCCTGCCATGTGCGGGATACAGCGTGAAGCTGAGAGAGAGAGAGAGTGTAGGGAACCTTGTGTAAATACATATTAATCCTTGTTGAATTTATATGTAAGTCTGAATCTGCAATGAAATGTTCCATGTTTTCTTGATTTAGTAAAGAGGTAAACTGCAATCTGCATTAGATTAAGTGAAAACTGGAAATGGCAGTGTCTATATGAGAACAGAGTGTCTTATCGCTAGGTTCCCAAGTTTCCTTTTCCCTGTTATGTACAAAAAAATTATATAGATATCCTTAAAAGTGACAAAGTTGAACAGTCTAACTATATATGTAGTTTTTGTGGGTTGGGATTCTGATTCTGAGTTGGGGGCAGTGTTGCCAACATCTAATTTTTTTTCCTCCTGACAGTGATTAATTTAAAAACCCTTAAAATCCCCTAAACTACAAATTTATAAAAAAATATATATGTCGGCAATGTACATTTTTTTAGATTATATACATTTTACATAAATAGCTATAAGTTAATTATACTGATAATACATTTTTTTAAAATTTTTGAATGATATTTAAAAACCCCAAAAAACCACTAAAGATTTTTCCCTCTAACAAACCCCTGAGTGAATTTTCCCCCCCTCCCCATTTAGGAGGAATACCCCTAAGTCAGCTACACTGGTTGGGGGTATGAATTAATTTCATATATGTGTAGAGTTAATTTAGTTTTTAATGTATAGATATTGTAGTCTTTAGAGCTTCAAGCTGTATCCCGCACATGGCAGGGTAGACAGAGGGAACTTGGGAACCTAGTGTTAAGTCACTTCAATCTGTTTCCCACTTTCCGCCGAATTTGGGGCATTGCGTGTTGAGTAGCGGATCTCAACGCCGCGCTTTGCCTTGTTACCAAAGTGAAGAAATGAAATACTAAATTTGAAAATATTAAATATTCTTTGAGTAAGGATTGAACCCACAACCTGTCGTTTACAGTCACACATTGTGCCGCTGTGCTACGAAAGGCCTCAAGTGTCTTTAAAATTATAATTTTATCAGAATAAGAAAGTAATCGAGATTAGTAAATAAAATAATGTAAAGTAGTGTGGGTAAAGTTGCGGGCGGCGCTAGTCTATTATAAATCTGTTTTTAGAAAAGAAATAAAAAGTGGAGTCGTGGCGCAGAGGCACAAGCGTATGACTGTAACCGACAGGTTATAGATTCAATCCCCGCTCGATCAAATGAATTATTTAATATTTTCAAATTAAATATTTAATGTTTTCATTTCTTCTGATAATAAGGCTAAACGCGGCGTTTTGTTCGGCCACTCAACCCGCAATGTCTCAAATTCGGCGGTGTGTTTTGACGAATGGAGTGTCTTAACACTAGGTTCCCAAGTTCCCTCTGTCTACCCTGCCTTGTGCGGGATACAGCGTGTAGCTGAAAAAAATATAGTAAAAATGTCTTTGTTGTCTCAATTTCAACATATATTTGTTTGTTTTGGTACAATGGCCTCCTTTGATTTTGTACTTAATTACTTTTATCAATTTCTAATCAATTTATTTATGTTTATCAATAAATAACTACGTAGAGGCCCGTCATGGCGCAGCGGCACAAGCGTGTGACTGTAACCGACAGGTTGTGGGTTCGATCCCCAGTCGAGGAAATGAAATATTTTATATTTTCTATTTAAATATTTAATGTTTCATTTCTTCGCTCTGGTAACAAGGCGAAAGCGCAGTGCTGAGTTCCGACACTCAACACGTCATGCCTCAAATTCGGCGGAAAGTGGGGAACGGAAGTGGAACGGTCTTAACACAAGGTTCCCGGGTTCTCTCTGCCTACCCTGCCTTGTGCGGGATACAGCGTGAAGCTGAATAAAAAAAAATGTAGAATGTTAGCGTGGGTATGATTCTTACTTGGGATAATTATATGTGATTTTTTCTTTGTTATATATAACTGTTTGCATAAAGTGCGGCGTTTGGTTCCGCCATTTAATTTATTTGTATCTTGAATTAGAGAAAGTAAAAAAATCGTTTTTTAATATATATTTTTTAACTTACCCTGATATTTGTAATGACAATGAGGCATTTTATGCCTCAAGCATGCAACTGTATGCATCAGGTTGTGGATTCGAGGATATTATATCTATACTTATAATAAATCTGTAAGTGATCTGTACATGGAAGATATATTAAACATCTTATAGGGGACGTTTATTAATGTAGTAGGTCTAAAATAGTGATTTTTAATTATTTTGTCTTTTTGTCTGTGTGTTTGTACGTACTTATCTCAGAAACGGCTGACCAGATTTAAATGGAGTTTTCACTATTATATTTAAGCAACCTTCCTTGAACATTTAGTGTTTATTTTTAATCGGTTGATTAATAAAAAAGTATGGTCAATTTAAAATACAAAATCCTACATTTTTTTTATTGATTTAGCTGAATTCTTAGTTTTTAATATATTGATATTGTATTAAAAGTGATAATGTTATTAGACCAAGAAAGTAATTGAGATTAGTAAATAAAATATTGTAATTCAAGCGGGCAAAGCCGCGGGCGCGTCGCTAGTATTTAATATTTTATTTTTCTCACTGTGACAATGAGACTTGCGTGGCTTTGAGTATATGTATTTGTACATAATTACCTTTTTTTTGTACCTTCACGCTGTATTCCACACAAAGAACAGGCAAAGGAACCTTGGGAACCTATTGTTAAGTCTTTCTTCTATTGCCTAAGAGACAGGCAGAGGAACCTTGGGAACCTAGTGTTGACTTTCTGCCTAATTTGAGGCATTGCCTGTTGAGTTGCGGAACTCAACGCCACGCTCTATCTTTAGAACTAAACGATGTTTTACATTTACTTTACTATTTTTTTATTTCTTTTGCAGGTATCAAAACTATGGAATATTCTAGCTTTGGACGGTTCAAATTGGCAGAGAATAGATTTGTTTGACTTCCAAAGAGATGTAGAGGTGAGGCTTGTTGATTTTTTTTTATTTTTGGGAACCTGGGAACCTAGTATTAGGGTACTCCGTTTCCCATTAAGATGCTTCTGTTCACCATATTCCGTTGAAATCTCTATGCGTAACGTGTTGAGTGGCGGAAATTAACGCTGCAAGGTAATGACAATATTACATGTTTTATTCCCCTTAACGGTATTTGAACCCATAACCACGCTTCTGCCATTGTGTCATGACGGTCTCGGCCCCTTTTTTCAGCTTTATATAATTAATAATAATATGTATATTGTTTTCTGCTTTACGCTGTTTATACGCAGGTGGCAGGGTAGGCAGAGGGAACTTGGGAACCTAGTGTTAACCTCATTCCTTTCGGATTTGATTTTGAATTTTAGGCATTGCGTGGCGAAGTTGAGTGGCGGAATATAACGCCGCGTTTTACCTTGTTACCAAAGCGAAGAAATGATAATAATAATATAAATATTTCATTTCCTCGAGTGGGGATCGAACCCACAACCTGTCGTTCACAGTTACACGCTTGTGCTACGATGCAAGAAGAGAAGAGTATCTTTAATCTGTTTGTCTGTGTGTCTGTCTGTGACACTGTATCTCCTAAATAAATGAACCAATTTTAGTACGATTTTTTTTTATCGAAAGCCTTGTTCATCATGGTTTTTAGTCAAGCATTATGTGAAGAAATAGTGGTTTTTAGGGTAGTCAGTTCTTTTTTTTTTACTTCCCAGGGTCCGGTTATAGAGAATATATCACAACGTTGCGGCGGGTTCCTCAGGCAGCTCTCGTTGAGGGGGTGCGAGAGTATAGCTGATGGGTCGATCAAGTCTTTGGCGCAGGTAACAGGTTCAATTCCTCTTTCGTTTTTTTTATTTATGACTATTTTGGAGATTTTTTTTTGGTTTTGGTGGAATTTTGTTTTTTTTTTGGGTTAAGGCTGTTTCTCGTTTATGGTAGGGTTGGTAGAGGGAACTTGGGGAACCTAGTGTTTAGAAATTTTATTCTCGTCACTTTCCGCCGATTTTGAGGTATTGTGTGTGGAGTTGCGGAATTTAACGCTGCGCTTTGCCTTTGTATCAGAGTGAAGAAATTGAATGTTACATATTTTATTTCTTGGCTCTGGTAACAAAGCGAATTGCGGCGTTGAGTTCCGCTTCACAAAATGCAATGTCTCAAATTCAGCGGAACGTGGGGAACTCAATGAAGTGTCTTAACACTAGGTTCCCAAGTTCCCTCTGCCTACCCTGCTGTGTGCGGGATACAGTGTGAAACTAAAAAAATATATTCATATTTTTTTTTTTACAGTCATGTCCTAATATAGAGGATTTGAACCTGAACAAATGTAAAAAGCTGACAGACCAAGCCTGCCAGGCTCTCGGCAGGAAATGTGGGAAATTACAAAGGTATGTATAGCTAATCGCGGCGTTGAGTTCCGCCATTCAACATGCAATGTCTTTAAATTGGCGGAAAGTTGGGAACCAAATAGGTTCCCAAGTTCCCTCTGTCTGTACTATACAGCGTGAAGCTGAAAATTATATATATAACTTATTATTTATAAATATACTTTGATAAATGGTAACCTTTATTAGTTCAAAATGTTAGTTATTTTTATTAACGGGAACGTTAACAGATCTTAACACTAGGTTCCCAGGTTCCCTCTGCCTGTCCATATGTAGTATATATTGTTTATTTTCTCCTTTCCAGAATAAACCTGGACTCGTGTCCCAGTATAACTGATATATCGTTAAAAGCTTTGTCAGATGGATGCCCTGTAAGTAGATTTTTTTATTTATTTTTTTTTAAAAAGGTCATTTAAAAAAAGTATTAAATGACCTTTTGGCCCTAAACAAAATATATTGTTATGATAACATTGTTTTTTTTTTACTTTATTTTTTAAAGGGGACTTAGCAAGGTAGTGTTAAGACACTCCGTTTCCATTGAGACATTTTTGTTGTCTGTTTTTTTTGCCGAATTCTGAAAATCTAGAATCGTAGGTTTTGTTGCCGATTCATTTGCATTTTTAATAAATATACAAAAATAAGTAATTATCAATGTTCCTTTGAGTGGAATCAAACCTGCAACCGTCTGGAGACAGATGTTGTACCATTATACTATAAGTACTTTGAAATTATCGACTTGCAGCTTCGACCGCATAATATTATTATTATATTTAAGATATGTCAGACAGGTTCTGGGTTCGATCCCCTCTCGAGGAAATGAAATATTTAATATTTGTAATCTAAATATTTAATGTATCATTTCTTCGCTCTGGTAATAAGGCAAAGCAACAAACGCAACGCCTCAAAAATCGGCGGAAAGTGGGGAACGGAAGTGGAACGGAGTGTCTTGACACTAGGTTCCCGGGTATACATATATACAGCGTGAAGTTAAAAAAAGAATATTTAAGATAAATTAAACGAAATACTTACATGAATTGTAACTTATATATTATTCTGATGTATATATAATCTATATTACAAAGGGCAGCGTTGAGTTCCGCCACTTAATACGCAATGCCCCTCTACCTACCCTGCCATGTGCGGGATACAGCGTGAAGCTAAGTGAATACGTCTAATTTTACATATACTAAGTGCGGGATACAGCGTGAAGCTATTTTTTTTTCTATTCCAGCTGTTAACACACGTGAACGTATCTTGGTGTCAGTCGATAACGGAAAATGGCGTCGAGGCATTGGCAAGAGCTTGTCCGAAACTGAAGAGTTTTATATGTAGAGGTATGGGGGGTTCGATTTCTGGTTGAGGGGGATTTGTTTTTTTTTGTGCATATGTAGAGGTATGTATGTATGGTACTAAATTTAAAAACGTATAAAAATTTGGACCAAGCAGGATTTGAACCTGCGCCTCTGGAAATCCGTTCCAGCGCTCTGACCACTAAGCCATCCGGCATAAGGATGCTGCTTCGTCCAAATTTTTATACGTTTTTAAATTGAGTATTTTTCTTTCCTAAGTGTGGAATAACACTTTAAAAATAGTAAAAATATATATGTATGGTGCTTGTGTATGGGTAGTGGGTGGGGGCTTCGATTTCTGGTTGAGGGGGATTTGTTTTTTTTTTTGTGCAGGGTAGTGGGAGATTTTTTTTCTTTGTTTATGTTGAAGCGTTTTTTTTTCTATGTTTTTATATTTATTAGTTGGTTTTTTGTTGGTGAAGTAATAGAGATTTTAATTTTTTTTTTTTTCAAATTATAGTAGTTCTGGAGGTTTGCCTGTTTATTCAAATATACGTATTATATTATTGGTAGTAATTTTATATATGTGTGTGTGTGTGTGTGTGTGTGTGTGTATGTTTTTCCTTTCTTGTGAACTTAGCTGCAAAAGCTTTTTTATTTTGCCTGTACCTGGATTTGAACCTGCACTCATCGACTTTAATTAATATATTATATGTAATGTTTTTTTTTGTTTCAGGATGTAAAAACGTAAACGACAAGGCAGTGTCTTGCTTAGCTACATATTGTCCAGACTTAGAAGTTTTAAATGTACAGGGATGTGATGTAAGTGTGTATTTGTAATGGCGTAACTTAACGCCGCATTTCAGTTAATTAAATAAGAATGTTATTTTGCATGTAGCAGGTGTTGTGAATTTGGGAACCTGGTATTAGTGACACTCCGTTCCCATTTGTACACTTAGATTCTCCATTTTTTTATCCAATTTGAGGTATTGTGTGTTGAGTGGCGGAACTTAACGCTGCGATTTGCTTATTAATATTAATTTTATTTCTTTTAGAATATTATTTCAGTTTCTATATATAAGAGAGAGATAACGTTGTGGGTTCGATCCTCACTCGAGGAAATGAAATATTGAATATTTTCGTATTAAATATTTAATGTTTTTATTTCTTCGCTGTGGTAACAAGACAAAGCGCTTTTAACACTTAACACGCCTACAAATTCTTTGCCTAAACACTACGTTCCTGAGTTCCCTGCCATGTGCGGGATACAGCGTGAACCTAAAAAAAAAATATAAAATTAAAATTAAATCAAACCCACTACCCTTTCAGAATCTAACAGACGAATCCATATCGAAGCTCGGTCCGTCCATGCGTCGCCTTTGCGTGTCGGGTTGCGCGCGGCTCACGGACGCGGCGCTCAGCGCCGTGGCGGCGCACTGCCCCGACCTCGTCACGCTGGAGCTGGCGCAGTGCGCGCACCTCACCGATGCGGGGTTCCAGGCACTAGCTAGGGTGAGGAACCTGTTTTTTTTTTCATTTTTCAATTTGGGAACCTAAAATTGTTTTTTTTTTAGTTTGGGAACCTGTGTGGTTTTTTTAGTTTTTTCGGTTGGTGATATTTGAGGTTTTGGTTTTTGATGTTTTGTGATATTTCATTTTGGGAACCTTAGTTAACCAAGTTTTTACTGTTTTGGAATCATGAAAGTATTATCATTTTCGAATGTTCCGAATAATAATATTTCGAATTTCGATGAAATTAAACGTTTCGCTTTGCCTCTTTTACCAAAGCAATATTACATATTTAGTTTCTTGGGAATCGAACCCACAACCTTTCGTGCTTAAAAATAAAAAAAAATATGCTCAAAACTACTATTTTTGAATCTCGCTTATCTCACTAACGCTGGCTTTCAGGGTTTGGTCAGGGTTAAAGATTTATGCGAGTACGTGAAAACGAAGTATTTTCATTTTGGGAACCTAAAAATTTGAGTAGCCATCGAATTTTAGGTTTAAAGAAAAGAAAGAAGAAGAAAAAAAGTTCCTGAAGTAGAAGTTCCTCTGGAACGCTTAACTTAAACATTTGCAAAACAAAATTAATTAATTAATATATTAAATTGTGCACACATATTCTTTTAATTTTGATTTTTAAAAATATTAATTTTCTCCACTTTAATATGATTTAGCAAGTTATTATATAGCTTTTCAATTTTACATTCTTAGTAAAATTTGACTTTTATGAAGTATATTTAAAGAATTATAAACTACAGCTCTCTAGAATTCTGAAAATGGGAAATGTAAGTCGTCTTAACTTTAGATTCCCAGGGTTCCCCTCCTACCAACATTTCACCCCCAAATTTAAATTTGAAGCTGCACCTTCTAATTATATATATTTTTTCAGAGTTGCAGAATGCTAGAGCGAATGGACTTAGAAGAATGTGTCCTGATAACGGACACAACGCTTGTCCATTTGGCCATGGGGTGCCCACGCCTTGAGAAACTGGTAAAACTATATTTATTTTTATATTGTGTTATATGACGGAGCTTAACGCTGCGTTTTGTTTGCTACTTTGTTGGAATTGGTGATTTTTTTTATAGAAATTAAATTGTATAGGATAATATAGTTTTCATTTTGTTGTTGCCCAATTTCGCATTAAGAAAAAAATATTGTTTTAGTAAACAATAAATTTTTTTTTGAAAGACTGATAAAAATATATATATTTTAATGATTTATGTGTTATGCGAGTAAGTTGGAATTAGTGAAATCTATATTTTTACTTAAATGGAAATTATATTTTATAGGACAATATAGTTTCTATTCTTTCATTGCTCAATTTGACGTTATGAAAAAAAAGAAACTGATTTTGTAATAAATTCTGTCTATTTTCATTTTTTAATAACTTTAGTATTAGTTTAAAAGAGATAATATATTAGATTTGAACCTGCATTCGTTGTATGTTGTAACATATGTGCTATCAGTGTGTTATGCTTATAATAATACTATAAAGGAAAAAAGTAAAAGGTACCATTATTTTAAACCCCCGATCCTGCAAAATATTTTTTATTATTATTTACCAGCTGAGGGAACATCGGAACCTTATATAAGACCACTTTAATCTAGTTATGAAATATTCGTTAACTAAATCTGGGGGAATTGAGTGTTGAGTGGCGGAACTTAACGCCGCGCTTTGCCAATTTATAGGGTCTTTTGTATATTAATGTGTTATCTCTTATCAGACGCTATCACACTGTGAACTGATAACGGACTACGGTATCAAGCAACTGTCGATGTCGCCGTGTGCTGCCGAACATTTGACTGTGCTGGGTGAGATTTTTTTTATTTGTTATATGACGGAGATTAACGCCGCGTTTTGTCGTGCGAGTTTTTTGAATTTGTGCTTTTATTATATTTTTGATCAACTTCATGCTGTATCTGGCACGTGAAAGGATAGCCAAAGGGGATTATAGAATCTAGTGTTAAGACACTCTGTTCCGTTCTCCTTTTTCCGCAGAATTTTGGGCATTGCGTGTTGAATGTCGGAATTCAACGCTGCGTTTTGTTTTGTTTGTGAGCAGAGTGAAGAAATGAAAATATTTAAACATTTCATTTCCTCGAAACCT